>CM023486.1:195844-234126 GCA_013339685.2 Hyalomma asiaticum | reverse complement strand
TACTTATATCTATCACCGGCATGTTCAGCTTTCCTGCTGACATGGATGGATGGATATTAGGAGCGTCCCCTTTATAACGGGGCGGTGGCCGGGCCACCAAGCTCTAGCTTTATTTCTTTTTCGTTTACACCATTTCTTTTCCCGAATCACACATATTTTCACAACTAATTTTTTACTTCGTCTATTTATTTTATCTATTAACGTTCCTCTGTGATGAAACAATCTTACCCGAACTACCTTTTCGCTTTTGTTTGATCCATACTTTTGCGCCACCAATGCTCTAAGCGCCTTTTACTTATATCTATAGCCGGCATGTTCAGCTTTCCCCTGTTACTCCTGAAACCCATGGCCTCCTGTAGGGTAGTGTCCACAGCTACACCTGGGTGGACATCTGTACATTCAATCAAAATATGGTCTGTCGTTTCCCTAGCTTTCCACAGCACGTACATGTATCCCCTTCTTTATTGAATTTTGCTCTGTAACTTCGGGTTCTCAGGCAACCGGACCTTGCCTCAAACAGTAAAGCGCTTCCCTTTGAATTATCGTAAAATTTTTCTCTCTTGATTTCGTCTTTCCCTTTTCGGTAGTTGTTCAATGCCGGTTATTCTTCTCCATTCTAGCTATCCAATCCGAGTTCTCCGCCGCTCTGACCATGCTCTTAACGCTCTTTTTCGTCCCATCCGTTTCGTTACTGGATGTATACTTACTGGTAAGCTTCCTAGTTCTCTTCCTCCATTGTGAATCAACGTTCTTCCTATAAAAATACCTGAATACTTTCGCTGCCCATCTACTTTCTTTCATATTCCCTAATCTCTGTTCGTACCTAATTTTACTCTGAGCTTCCCTTCCCTCAAAGTCAGATCATCCCATATGATATCCCTCTTAACAGCCTCATTTGTGGTCTTCCCATGGGCGCCCAGTGCGAGACGTCCGACCGTCCTCTGATTCACGTCCAGCCCTGATTGTACCTCTGACCTCATGCACACCACTGAGTTTCCGAATGTAAGTGCTGGCACCATTACACCTTTCCACAAACCTCGAATTACCTCGTACCTGTTGTAACCCCACAGCGCTCTATGCTTCATTATTGCGGAGTTCCTCTTTCCTTTAACTATCATAGCTTTTTCTTGTACTTCCATGTATCTATTCCCATCATTTATCCATATCCCGAGGTATTTGTACTCTCGTACTCTGGGTATCTCCTCGCCCTGTCAAACATCAAAGGCGATGCCAGCGCCACCGCTCGGGCGGAGAGAGAAGCACACACAGGCGACGTTCGTGGGGTCACCCCACACCATAGCCTCCGCCGGAGAGTAAGCCCACTGCCCTCTTCTAGTACACTGTACCAGCGCTTCGTAAAAACACATTTCGAAGGCTACGCGGAGGAAATCAGCGCCAATAGATGGCAGCAGTTGCCCTGTTCTTCACGAGGATCGATAGTGGTTACGGACACGGGCGAACACGGGCGGCGGCGGCGGCGGCGGACAACTACGGCGCCGTTGTTGTGATCTCATAACAGCTTACGCTGTAATAGAGAGGAGAGAAAGGCCGTAGTGGAGGGCACCGGAAGTTTAGACGACCTGGGGTTCTTTAACGTGCACTGACAACGCACAGTACACGGGCCTCTGGCATTTTCGCCTCCACCGAAAATGTAACTTCCGCGGCCGGGATCGAACCCGCGTTTTTGGGTGGCATCCGAGCACCGTAACCACGACACCACCGCGGCGGACCACTGCATTGAGGGTAAAGATCCAGTCCTTATATATATGGGGTGGCCGGTGAACGGTTGGCGTAGGGTATATTGGCACAGGTATACGCCAATATCGTCATGGGGCAATTAGAAGCACAGCTTTTGGAATCATCGCCGCTAAAACCTCGCACCTACCTCCGTAACATAGCAGATATTCTTATTATTTGGGAACATGGTGTAAGTGCACTAAGTACATTTTTTGAGCATTTGAACAACTTTCATCCTAGCATCAAGTTTTCCATGCACCACTCTTCCAGTAAAACTGATTTCCTCGACCGACAGTATCCACCGAAAAAGGAAAACTAAAGACGACACCTTACAGAACGCCAACCGATAGCCAGTAATATCTAGATTATAATAGTCATCACTCGCGACACTGCAAACAGGGGATATTTATAGGACAAGCAAGGCGCATAAGAAGGATTTGTAGCAACGACGTGGATTACGTTCACCACTTAAGTAATTTAAAGGCAACCTTAGCTGAACGAAATCACCCGCACGACACTCTCACCAAGGCATACAATGACGTCCGTAAACTAGATAGGACACCAGCAGTAGAAAAAAGAGCCCCTAAAGCGCAAGCCAACCAGCCGCTAGCATTCATAACGAAATACTCCAATGCGCTTCCAAACACAAATAATATTCTTCGGAAATACTATCCAATACTAACAAGCAATGATCGCCTTAGAAAAGCGTTTCCGGAAATACCAACAGTCACCTACCGCCGTAATAGAAACTTTAAGGATGTGTCAGTACATGCCAAAGTAAACCCTCAGCGCACCGCCTGTGGAATAACTTGCTCCCGTCCAAGATGTAAGACTTGCAAGCATACTCAAAATGATCTTAAAGTTAAAAGCACGGGATGTGACTATGTCCATCATATAAAATCAGGTTTCCCTTGCACTAGTTCAAACGTTATTTATATGTAGGAATGTTCACACTGCCACAAGCAATACATCGGCGAAACTGCTCAACCAATTAATGTTAGATTAAACGGGCACCGCGCGGACACCGCGAATAACCTGCCGAAGGCAGTGGCGCAGCATTTTAATATGACAGGTCATAATTTAGACGAACTCAAACCCTGCATACTTCAGGGAAACTTCTGCTCGCGGAGGGACAGAAAATACAGGGAATCGATCGTATTTCATATACAAGTTCAATACTATCCAGCCTACAGGCATAAACCTTTCAAAGGGAACTCTCGAGTCTGTTAGATACGGTGAGAGGTTAACAAAGACGACAAAAGGTTAAGGTATGCACAAGCTAACAATGTTTCTCGCAGAAAGCCTACCTTCAGGTGCGGAGTCCCCATCCAGTTCGACGAGAACAAGGGCGTTAAACAGTGTAGTTACATCTTTAGAAACAAGCTTGCGCGGAAATGCACTGCGGGTACGGCGCAGGTGGTGCGGGGTGGAGAGGGGGACACATGCCATTCGAGCAACTCTTGTTCCGAGCGTGTGTACCTTTTTTCATTCTGCTTTCTAGCGCTGGGCACACAATGTATTTCCAAGATGAGTGACAATGAGTGGATTCTGTGGAAGCTTTGGCTCTTGCCGTTTATAATAGTCACGCTGACACCTGTCACCAAACTTCCCTCGCATCCTACCCCCCCCCCCCCTTTTTTTTTTCCATTTTTTTCTTCTTTTTGTTATTGTTCGCACTTGCTTCTCTTCTTCTCTCTTTCTGAGGACGGGGGAGAGTGTGTAATGGCGTACATAAAGAAACGCTGGAGAAGGCACTCGCCGCCCTGACGAAGACAAGTCCACTTGTCGAAACGTTGGCTCCTTCGATATTCCCTGTTCTAAATCGTATTTGGCGATCTGTTCATCAATACTGAAAGGTGCAAGACAAGGAGGTACAATTTCGCTAATGCTATTTACTGCATGTTTGAAGAAATCTTCAAAAGATCAGACTGGGACGAAAGAGGACTAAGGATTATCGGGGAATATTTGAGTAACTTACGCTTCGCCGACGACAAGTACTCTTCAGCAATGACGGCGACGAACTGCAGAAGATGATTGAAGATTTTAGCCAAGAAAGCGGTTAGGTAGGATTAAAAATGAGCATGCAGAAAACGAAGATAATGCTAAGCGGCATGGCAAAGGAACATGTCTTCACGATTAAAAAGCAGACATTAAAAGTCGTAGATAACTATATCTAGGACAGCTACTGACAGGAGAACCCACCCATGTAAAACAAATCAACCGTAGAATAAACGTGGGATGGCGCGAATACGGGAGACATTCTCAACTCATAAACGGAAGCCTACCAACATCACTCAAGCGGAAATTATACAACTACTGCATTTTGCCAGTACTGACATACAGAGCTCGAACTTAGAGAATGCCAAAGAATTACCTACGCACGTTTAGGAACGTACCATAAGCAATATTTGACTTCGTATAAAAACACTTGCCCGTGGTGCGGGTCACAGCGAGTGATGGAACGAAAAATGATAGGCGTTACATTAAGAGATAGGAAGACCGCCGAGCGCGTCAGGGAAGAGACGAGGGTCACCGACATAAATCTATGTTAAGAAGGAAAAATGGACATGCGCAGGCCACATGATGAGAAGGCTATAGAGAACCGATGGACAGTTAGAACGACGGAATGGATACCAAGAGAGGGCATAATCGTAGCCGTGGACGACAGTGAGTAAAATAGGGGGATGAAATTAAGAAATTTGCAAGCATCAAATGGTATCAGCTCGCGCAGGACAGGCAAGGATGGGGAGCATAGGGAGAGGCCTTCGTCATGCAGTGGACACATGACAGGCCGGAGATGATGACGATTATGATGATGGGGGAACGCCATCATCATCATCGAAAGGTCGCCCTCAGAAGCGGCGACCTTTCGGTTCAACTTCGGGCTGTCCAGAGAGCCTGCGAGAGGGCGGAGGGCCACGGTCTTCCTGTCCCTGCGTGGGAGCGGCCCACAACTGCTACAGGATCCCCCTAGAAGGGGACATCCAACTGCAGTTTCTCAGGACCAAAATAAAGTTCTGTTCCTGCCTGTCTGCCTACCATGCAGTAATGGGCTAAGGGCAAACACAGCTTGAAGTTTCCCTCCGACGCAATAACCAGATAATCCGACGAACGGGACAGTCTCGACTTTGAACAGCTGCACTGTTAAAGGAAGAGGAAGCGCTCAAGGTCACGGCGCACGTCGGCCTAGCTCGTGGGCTCGTTTTCTCACTTCCCTCTGTGTAGTTTCCAGGGCGCTCGTAGGGACGAAAGGAAAGCGAAGCCGCTCGGACCACGGCCGTCTTGATAGGAGAGTGGAAATCATTTCAAACTTGACGCCCTAATTCCTCTAAGACCTAACGAATTGTAACAATTTTTTTTTCGGCTGGAGTTTCATGAGGCGGTTAACTCGTTTGGTGATGTCTTTCGTGGATTACTTGGAAAACTGTTGGACAGCCCGTTTATTGGCGAATGTGTGTGCGTGTTTATGTTTTTCTTTTGCGCAATGAGGTAAATACGACCTACCATTAAAATAACTGCCTCGAAGCAGCGACCAAAAAATTATTTTCGCTTCGCTGTGGCCATATATTGTTCATGCATGTTAACCGTTCCGCTCAGTGGGCATGAGCCATGGAACACATATGAGGGGCCATAGGTTAATAACAATGTCGCCAGAAAATCCTAAGTGTGTTACCGTGTGCTGATTGTGCTGAATATTCATGACTTGCGCACACATCTCCATGCACAGTTCGCATAGGATGAACTCTGAAGCTACAATTTTTCTGCAGAGGTGATCCAAATTGTATCGGTGTTAATTTCTTGCTTATAATTTTTTGGAAGTATCAGATGCGGCTGCTGTTACAAAAAGTGCAGCCTGATGCCTCGCAGTTGATGTTGAAGTTGAATGCGCATTTCCTCCAGGTGACAGATACCATCCATATCACCGCTCATGGTTGTCGCCACGTTTTTTCATTTCATCGGTCACGAAGTTCGTATCTTGCAATAACGAATTTTGTCTAAATCTTGAGGCTCCTATAACCTGTATTCGTTGAATATGTTCTCACTGGAATTGCTTCAATTTGTCAATGTTTATCTGTCTCACAATGAATGGGGACCCTTTTTTCTTATTCCCGTGCACCTCGTCGAAGATAACAAAGAAGTTCTCTGCGTTACCTTGGCGCTGTCGCTGAGCATCTAGTGTGAGTTTGGTCGCGAAACAAAGATGGGTAAGCATTGTCAATCGCCATTTTCGTCTTAAATTTATTATTATTTTTTTCGTTGCCTGTCAGGACCGGGTGGACGTAAGAGTAGGCTTGGTGTATACCAGTTTAACGGAAGGTATATTGGTTGGCGTTTTCATTGAAGGGTCAGGAATACAGGCCAACAAAATACGAGTACCGCGTAACCTCACAGTGATTAGACGTTCTGTGTCATGGTGCTCATTCACAAGTTCAATTTTATCGCTGACTTGTGCATCGCACGGCGGTTTCACATGCTTGAAAACGGCGCGAGCACCAGACGACTCACCCCAGCTAATTTACTATCGTTAAGAAGGTGGTTTCGTACTGTACGACCATTAATAAAAAAAGGAAAATAATAAACGAATGAACGTCGTGTATAATCCGCTAGTGCTCCAGGCAACTTCAGCAGCTCTGCGTTATGAGGAATGAAGTCCCGGTATAACATTTTGCGATCTTTACGCCATCATTGCAAGTGAGCCGCTATATGCTGAGAAGATCAAAGCTGGAGAAATGTAGAATTTTTGCGTAGTAGACTTCGTACACGTGCATGTGTACGCATTTCTATCGTATATAGACTTTTCGAAACGAACTTTTCGAAAATATTGCAAAGTTGCTGTTCGGTATTGTTTATGACCAAACAGTCATGTCCTGCATGTGAATGTTATTGTCATTGTATGACTAAAATAACTAATCCGCGATATTTAGTGACCTTGATTACGAATAGCATGCGTTAGCTGCATTGATTATTCTCAGTTAACAAAATAATTGCATTACCATCGGTCACGCGAGACAGTCCTGCGCCAGCTGTGCTACGTGAATGCATATTTCGACGTGCTCTTCCTTCAACAAAAAGAAAAAGAAATAAGAACGGCATGCACACGCCAGCGAAGTAAGCTGTTGCGCCTATTTATTCGAAATCTGTTTTGCTGTTTTGCTGAGGCCTAGATCTCCAGTGTCGAATCAAACCATACGAATGCCACAGCGGCCTATCATCGATTGTCACCATATCGCTATCAGGACAGCCACAATTACCGTGATCCTCGTTATCACCACCACCACAATATTTCTTGTTCTCATCGCTCTCGTCATGACTGCAAGTTTAAAATGCTCCCCAATTTCCTATCTTACCATTCACTTTCACTTCTTATCAGAACTCTTTCGAAACGTTTCCAGAGTTCAATCGATGATTCGTAATTTGTAGTTATTGGCGCTAACCAAACGGAGGAGATAGTGGCGCAAGTTATTCAGCCAGGAACCTGCGCTATAATTTCCTAACTGAGTTTGAGTACTCTCATATGACGAACGATATGCACTTGAACGAAATGAGCTTGTTTGCGTCCACCACAAAATAATCAATGACAGAGTGTCGTGTCGGGCTATTAATGACCCAGCAGTTATTATTAACTGATACTGTGAGAATAAAAATTCTGCCTGCACAGTAGCTGCACGTGAAATCCAATACACTGCGTTACTGTAAGCGTTGCACGGTACTATTTATAAACGTCCACTAGTCGCTAGTATTTCAGTTGCCATACAAGCGCTGCATTTCGGAAGCGTGCATTACGCCTGTATAGATCATCTAGTAGCAGTTAAAAACGTGGCGTTCAATTGAGCAATATTTATTGTAAAAACACGAGGAACAATGCTGAAATGCTGGAAATCGTGGCTATCATTTGCACTAACGACAGAACGCTTATGTGCATTCGTAGCGTTATATATGGAGCGATTGCATCATGCAGTCGCTTCATATATAGCTCTGCGAGTTGGAAAGTTTCGAACTTAAAAATATATTATACCTTGACTACGTATCATTTTTTTTTCTTTCAGATCAAAGCGTCGCTGAGTCAACGGGTAAGTACGAATAAAACATTTGATGAATTTAATTTTATTGACGTGCAACCTCGCTTCATTTCACGTGAACGGACATGCGATGGCCCGAACGTGCTATATGTTTAAAATATTATACGTTACGGTTAGTATTCTTTGTCATGAGAGTATCATTACAACTAGGTTCAGTCAACTGTACATCGACTGTCTCGTTGTCAGCAATAAAAGTAAGTCATAGAGAACAAAAAACTTTCGGTATAAGAAACACTTGAAACACTTGAAACTTCTTCATAACTGCAACTGAAACGTGTGTTCAAGAGGCAATGATTGTACAACGACTAGCAAAGCAAACTGGCTGCGAAAGACTGAAGAATTCACTTGAGACAATGATAAATGTGTGAAAAATGACGCTACCAAAGTACAGCGAAGCCGGCAGTGTTATACAACGAACGAGGTGTATCAGATCTAATTTCTGACTTGCAATAACATTTAGGATGATTGAGAAGCAGATCCATAAACTGTGAAGAAAACCCGGTCTACAAGACAGCTATTCGAAAATGCAGAAATAATCCCAATGACAGCTCTGTCAAAATTTATCCAAGAACGTTTTAAAAACGTTGTCAAAAACCTTCTACCCTGTTGTCAAAATCCTTGTACCCACAAACAATTGTTTCCGAAGAGCGCGAGCACTTTTGTAGCATCGCGCTTCTAACCGGTGGATGAAAATTCTTTCTTCACAAAGACATTTCATAAACTTTACGTCCTACTCAAAACTAAGTTGCCAGTCTAAATATTTCAGCTTTACCCATGACCATATATGAACGCCAGGGTCCGACAGTTGGAGCGGCGAACTAAGCACACGAGACGCTAAACTATACGGGGCGAATGTGCCGGGCTGTTCACAATCAACACCAAAGTAGCGATAATGCGTTATTTTATCTTTAAAATGGCAGAACTTCCAGTCGTCCCCATTAAAAGATACCAGCGACAATATCAAAAGTTAACAAAGGTACCTATTAAACTTCTGAGAAATCCGTATGGATCTCCTTGTAGGTTTGTGCTACAAACGGGTGGATGCCAATTTTCCATTTCATAAATGCTTGTAGAGAGATTTGCGACTTCGAAATAATGGCATGGTGACCAAGATGCTCAAAACTCTAAATTATCCTGAGCTGATTTTGTGGCTGAAAGGTGCTACACTGAAATTTATCTATCTGCTAACCGAAACAAAACTGCTTCAATTTGAAAGCTCAAAAGACATTTCCGAAAGAGGGTGTCATGGACTGCACGGGCGGTAAGACGTAGCCACGTTCACTGATATATGCCCTTACCTGCTAAGGTTGATGCGCTTGATTACTGTCTCCTTCTATACATGATTGAAAATTGCAATTAATTACCGCGTAGCATAACCAAAAGTGAAGCTTTAGAACAGTTTGTTTAATCGGACCCGTTATTCCTTCCCTGTAGCCACGCTCTTACATTATCGGGTTATAACTCTATGTTCCTGACAGAGTTCCTGTGTTCCTGCATTTCCTTTCTATTAGTTTCATTACGTAGCTGTTCAAGATGTGAATCGAGCATCTTGCTCAGTTGCTGAATAGTGTAAAATGTACAATAATTTAGAAAGTGTTGTATTTTCGGGTCGCCATTCTGTAGCACCTGTGTGTTTAACGACTGCGAAAGCTGGTATTATTTTTATTCCGCATTGTTTCGGCCTATGGGATGACATAATTAATAAACAAACGTGATAGATAAAGCAAGTTCCGGCAAGCTCGATTCAATTCAGAGATTTTAATAGTGTCTGCTAGGGCGTCCGTAGTTCTTTATCGTCAAAAGCAAATTACGTTGTGTTCTACGGGAATACTGCGGCAAAATTAATAACATATGCGAAAAAGCTAGAGACTTATTTAACATTGCTTGCAGCTTCCAGAAATATTGTGTCAAGAGGACGGATTCACAAGCAAATGAAAATAGTAATTCGAAGGCCCTGAGATAGCAATGCTGTGCTTGTGCAATAGAGATTTCGGCGAGAAATGGAGGAATAATGGTTTTGAGGGGTCACTGGGCAGCGTATTGGACTATTTTATCAATGGCCGTGATTGTGTTTTAGAATTTACGAACATATACCACTAATGTAAGATAATGCAAGGAACGTTATGGTTTTACAAGGAGAGTGTCTGTACGATCAGCTTCTTGCACTGCCTTGTTTTTATGAAGCTCTGTATCATCCCAGTTAGGGTGTGCTACTTGTAATATTGTTCGTGAATCTCGTCTCTGAGCTATAAGTGTCCGCGCACTAAATCACCTTGGTTCCTTATATATATATGAGTTTCACGAAGCAGAGATTTCTACAAACTGATCACATGTTTCCAAATTGCACGCTAAGCCTCCATTTTTGAACGTTTCTTCGATGAACATTGTTGAAGCACTAGTCCCGACTGAGCGCCTGGCAAAAGCTAAAAATCTAGTTTAAAAACCAGTTGCGGAACAGTGAAAGCCTCAAGACTAAGCTTTTTGTGGCACGTTTTCAAGGGTAACTGGAAGGCACGGAAATTGGTTGTAGTGTAACACTAGGTATATTATGCAACAAGCGCTCCAGATTTTCTCCTGTGACCTGGTTAATTGGTCAGCCTAGCTGTTCGTCCAGTTTCGTAGTTATTAAGTCGATAAAAATAATCAATATCGCAAACGTGGACTTCTCGCGTTACACTGTCAGCGTTGTCGATACGCTGACAACGAGTCGAAGGAATTCACGATAACTTCGTTTATGGCGATTACATTCTATACGATTACGTTATTTTATTGAGACGTGGCTTACGCAGGAATGTGCAAAAATGTTTTTTATTGTTGTTGTTGCTTTTCAGCGGAAAGCACGCTATCACAGAGCACCGTCGAAGGAAGTAAGCATATATTCAGAAGCGTTTATCTTGAATCTCGGTAAATGTGTTAAATTACGATTGATGAGCGCTCTCCAAAACTTCAGGAAAGGTGACAGTGAAGGCTACAGCGTCACTGGGCCCCGTTCACACTGCCTCCTCGTAACGCAATCATGATTTCTCGTTCATTGAAGTTACAGTACTAGCTATCATTCATGCAGGTGTTAAGTCATGGTTTACAAGGTGGTGATGATAATTTTCATGGCATCGCTTACGTGCTATATAATTCAACCACATGAGAAATCACCAACACATCTTAATTAAAACGCCGAAAATACAGTTTTGAGTTACATCACAGCGATACATTTTGATTATCACATAAGAAAAAAAAAGACATGGCATAAGCACATTTGCTTATTCGGAAAAAATTACGAAGATGAAGATCTCAAGTTACTTTGAAACCACGTGACTACTGCCTTGGGAAGGTCGCGGGATCAAATCCCGGTCACGGCGACCGCATTTCAATGCAGGCGAAATCCAAGAGGCCCGTGTTCTGTACGACGTAAGTGCGCTTTAAAGAATCCACGAATCGGCGTATCCCATAAGGATATTGCGGTTTTGGGACGTAAAACCCCACAAATCGATCAGTCGAGGTAGTGTTGCTTCAATGAATGTTAAGTTAAAATAGGATGCAAAACCGCGCGCACCCACCCACCCACCCACCCACTCACCCAGACAGACAGACAGACAGACAGACAGACAGACAGACAGACAGACAGACAGACAGACAGACAGACAGACAGACAGACTGATCTCACTCAGTATCTAGCTGCCCATTCACGTAGTGCAAACTCAAGCTTATTACCATGCCATGCTGAATCGAATTCAGTTCTGCAAAGATGGAATTGACGGCTCCAATAATTTTGGTATACTTTAACTACTTTCGTCAGATCAGCAAGATGAACAGTAAGTAAATTGAATTTTCTCCCTTTATGCAGTTCTTACAGGCCAGCATACTTGCCATGCCTGATGATCGACGGCGCCTATTACTGGAATCACTACGTTTATAGGAAGGGCGAAAAGGTGAAGTTCAATAAGTGTCGAAAAATTAGTTTCGATAATATATGGGACTGCTTGGAAATTTTCTCGTTTCTTTCTTAGAATTGAGAATTTCGGAAAGTCTACAATAATGAACTGACCGAGAAGGTGCGCATTGTTCAGAACGCATTCGTCCCTGCGTTTAGAAAGTAATAGTCGAAATTTTACATTTATAGTACGAGAGTTTGACCTCCATGAGCACAAGAGAACAATTCTTACAGTAGCTGCTGTTGGTGCTGTGGCATGCGTGCGTCGTGGCATGTGGGCTCTTCGTTGTCCGAACTGACGTGAAACAACTTAAACTAATTCAGATAAACGATATGAAGTGCCTTGTCCCTCATCTATACGTCAACGCCTGGAAACAGTACCTAGCCAACAAATTTCCATCGCTGATTTGCAGATGTTTATTTAAAGAAACGAGAATTCAATCTTGGTTAGAGCTGTAGGGCGTAATGTTGGGCCTCTGCCAATGATGAAACAGAAATGGAACCAGTCAGCCGGAGAATGGTGAGGAGGTAAGAAGTGAGAAGGGAGAATGGTAAGAAGTGAAAGCCACGAGGAGAAGCAGCAAAAAACCGTGCCTGTCTATTCGCTTTGCCAAAGTAGGGTGCTGATCTTCACAAAGGTAAGGCACCGTGTATTTGACATTGCAGATACAGTTATTGTATGAAGGGTACCTACGGGCCCGTGGTTCGCCTAGAGCGTTCGTACAATGGCATCCAAACTAGAAGAGAAGCTCAGGGGAATATGGAGGCTCGCACAAAGGAATGGAAGACAAATCAGCGTGCTGTATGTTCTACTGCCTCCCTGGTTTGAGCTATGTCAGAGAGTGAGAGAGAGAGAAAGAGGCGACAAATTTTATTCGTTTTTTGGGAGGCTTCTCAGGCTGGCCAGATCAGCTCTCTTTCTATTTCCTTTCTTTTGATGATTAATAACCATTTTTTTATTTATTTATTCATTGTGGCGCACCTGGCCGAATAAAACAGAATGGGCGCCGCGAATGCAAAGATATGGTCCCTGATGTCTGGTACCTTGATGCCTGCCAAAGTTCCCGTGTACTAGTTTTCTCGTAATCCACTAGTGCGCCGGGGCGATTCCAATAATTCGAATAGCGAATCCAATAGCGTTCTGTTCGACTGGGTACTCGGATCAGAAAGAGCGTATTCGAAACAGTGAATTTTTTCGAATAGTTGGCGAATAGTCAGCACCGACGACAAAGCTTCAAAGGAAGAAATTCTCGGAATTACCAGGAGTTATATTTAGGGGCGACGCTCCTCTTAGTCTAACCTGGCCACGCGTCAGTTGTCAGGCGTAACCCGCGTGCTGGGAGGCACGCGCTCGCCTTTCGAGCGCGTGCCTCTCTCTCTCTCTCCCGGCGCGTGTCTCCCGGCGCGTGCCTCTGCTGTCTTGTGAGAGAGGGAGAGAGAGAGACAGAGAGAGAGCGAAAGGCGCGCGTAGGCTATGGAAACGCTCTTTCTTAGAGGAACGCTACCAGCTCGCAAAGAAGGAGAACGCGCCGTCACCCGCGAGAGACAGCGTTCACCGGCAACCCATATATATATATATATATATATATATATATATATATATATATATATATATATATATATATATATATATATATATATATATACTTCAACGATAAATCCTTGGCAGCAGGTCAATTAATTATAGAATCAAAGGGTCACGTTGAAAAAACATAACATTTATTACGACGTTTCAGCCGCGAGACCGGCCCCGGTCTCGCGGCCGAAACGTCGTAATAAATGTTATTTTTTTTCAACGTGACCCTTTGATTATATATATATATATATATATATATATATATATATATATATATATATATATATATATATATATAGAGAGAGAGAGAGAGAGAGAGAGAGAGAGAGAGAGAGAGAGGCACTGGATCTTGACTTGCAATGAAGTGCCGGTGGGAGATTTCACTTGTGCATAGTTGAACCATGAGGATTCGTAGCGTGCGCGTTAACTAAATTAATCCGAGTTGGCACGATCTACGGTGAACCTCCCGAGCTTCGCCCACTCATCATCATTCACTTCGTGGATATGGTGTAATTTTTTTCTAAATCATTGAACTGTTACGAAGCATGCAGCCCAGTCATTGATGAAAAAAAAAATGGAGGCTATATTTGTGCTCAGATTTAGACATTTTTACTTAAACACACTTCACCCCAACAGCGGCCACTGCTACTGTATATGGTTCCCTGTGGGAGCGATATAGAGTAACCATAACGGCGCCGTGTTTCAGCGCGCAGCACATGCATGGATATTTAGCCGGAGGGCGCTCGCACTTTGTCTTATTATGGGCGTGGTCACCCGTTCTCGCGGGTGCGCATATGTTCCCTCACGCCATCGGGCTTTTGACACGTTTTTGATGGATTCTGTGTTGTGTACAAGCGCCAGGCGAACTGCGGTGTCGTCTTAATCGGCGAGTTTTTATGGCGCAATACCATTTTGTATTTTGCCAATTCAGTTGCTGTAATTCACAATCTTGGCTCCACGAGTAAAAACATACAAGTAACTCGCTCTGTATTCCAGATGGTGTCACTGCAGTTCTGTTGCTAGGCGACAAAAGAGCATGACAATCGAAAGAAAGCGCAATGAGAATGGGGCAAGGCATCGCTATCGCGTTTAACTCTTAAGGCGAAGCTTAAGAGTGCCACAATTTGATTTTCGCGGCAGCAAAATAGTGAGACTGTGGTTCGGAGCTTTCATTGTACACACAAAACAGATGACAATCACCTTGAACAGGTTAATAGAACGCTTTATTACTTTGAACGCTAATAAGAGACATCATAAGAGGGGATTTGAGAGTTGTGATTCAATAATAATTGCGTTCCGGCGTGTTCGGTGTAAAGATGAGTCCACGGGACTTCAACATGAGTTGCCGTGCCTTCAGCTAGCGCGGTACATATAGAACAATATCAAGTCACATATAAGTTTGTTTTGTCTGCAAGTCCTGCTAGGACAGGAGGAATTTTCTCTAGTATTTTCATCATACTGCGGTCCATTTCTTGAATGTTGTGAACGCAGGAACAACAGACGCACCGCCGCATATGTCTGTTTAGCATGTTGCATCGCACTCATACTGCTTCTTGCCGCATCATCAATGCTGTCTTCGAATTCCTCTGACGGTGAGTACGCGAGCTTCGTTTCATCGTGCTATGCAGAAGTGTAACCTGTGGTTGCCGTGTACTGGATGCATTTCTATGAATCAAATGGTGCGAGTTACGCTGAAATTTCTTCTTCCTTTAGTCTGCCTGTATCCACTTTTTACACTTACAAGTAACCTAATACCAATGCGAGAGAATCACTGAAATATACACTGATCATACGAGGCGGCAATCGGCAAGCTGCAGCTCCGTAATTACAAACTCTATGCTGTGAGGCCAATAAAAGAGCACTTATGTCTCTCGTTAAATCCAAAACCAACGTTACATTTGCCTCCCTGTGCTTTGCCTTGACCGCGGAGATAGATAGATAGATAGATAGATAGATAGATAGATAGATAGATAGATAGATAGATAGATAGATAGATAGATAGATGTGGTCAAACAGAGCGTTTAGTACGCCGGGAAATGTTTGTTTTTGTATACCTTTCAGATGAGGATGACGACGATGACAAGGACGACCCAAAATACGCAAAAATTTCTTCGGGGTCTTCCGGAGGTACTGGAACAAAAACAGACATATCTCAAGGTAAAGCGACTACGGGTGCAGACACGTCGAAAACCAATGTAGTTAGCGAAGAAAAAAATGAGTTGTCTACACCAACGGCAAGCTCGGGAGCTGCACAAAAGAAGACTACGACCACAACTACGAAGAAAACTACCACTACTACGAGGAAAAACACCACTACTACGAGGAAAACCGCTACTACTAAGAAGAAAACTACCACCACGACAACTACGACCACAATACGTAAGTGCAATACGTAGCTCTACTACGAAAGACGTAGCGATAGTGAAACATGTTCGAGGAGGATTTTTTCTTGGCCTGGAAAGTACTTACTGTATGAAATAATTGGCGCTAAAACACAACACAGTGAAGACAACCAAACAGGACTTCAGCGGCACGCCAACCAGTCTATTTCAGGGCCAAGTTATATGACTGACTACTTATAATTGCACATTATAAGTGCAGATTGTTCTCTTATTTTGTTTCTTATTTTGCATAATGTCATGCGCCGTTGGGTATATTTTTTTGCATTGATATTAAGGTCACGCTTATAGCAGCGGCGTTTTCACCCTTTAAATGACGCATGAGCAAATAAATAAGGACAAGTTGGCACGGCGTGCGAATATGCAAAACAGGCGCACATACCAAAAATATTATCCGTGTCGCATAGCCGAGGTCGCTTCATTTGTATGGACAATTGCGAAGAGCGCCTGAGACGCTTCAGCCGTAGCGCTCATCTGGCAGCGTCAATATCACAAGCGTCCCTGATGTGTTGGCCCTAATTAAGGGCAGATACTAACCGACTGTACGCGCCAATTCTTGCATATGCTGGAACTTGTGAGCGAAATAAACTAGTGTAAAACGCCGACTGAATAAGCTAGTTCAAATAATGCAGAATCCAACTAACGCGCATGTTACTCCATGTATTCGAGCACATTCCAGAATATACACTTATTAGAAAATTTACTTGCTGTATAGGACTACTTACAATTAGAAAAAAATTGGCAGATCCCACGTGCAGTGGGAATCAAGGAAATGCGAAGCACGCATAAGGAACGTAAAATGGATTTGCAGTGTTGTCTCGCTATACCGTGTTTGGTACATATGAAGTTAACGAAACGGCCGCAAGAGCACCATGACTGTGGCATGTAAACCATGCCGCTCATACACGCATGTCATGATTCTAACGTTATGACCTGTCATTTACGTTCGTGATGCAGTCGTGTTGTGCCATGTCAATTTTGGTATACATCCCTTGAAGGAAACGAGTGGCATGTAGATCATGCCGCTAATGGCATGCATGTCACGATTTTCATGTTATGACCTGTCATTTATGATCGCCATGCAGTCATGTTGTGCCAAACCAATTTTCGTATAGGCTCCGTGCAGTCGAGTTTTCCATGTGCGACATAAGCGCCAGAAGAAGCAAAATTGGGCAGACTGTGACAGGGAAATACGCGAACGCGATGCGCGTCTCCAACTCTATAGCAGCAGCGACCACCCGTCCCACGTTCTTTCGTTTTATTTCCTTTGAGACGCGCGCTCCAAACCTGCGGCAAACTGTTCCAAAGGGCGACGCCGCGAGCGTTCGTGTGGTTCGCAGCACGCCCGGAAAGCAGCGAAGAAACGCGTGCGTCGCTGTCGCCTCGGTTTCCACCGTGCGCGACTGAGCCGTCCGACGAGAGCTACGTAGCGCCCTGTGGTCAGTAGACGGAGCCCATACATCCCATTAATGAAACGGCAGTATAGCGCCAGGACCATAGCATGTAAATCATGCCTGTCATGACACGCGTGTCATGATTCTAATGTTATGACCTGTCATTTACGTTCGTCAAGCTGTCGTGTTGTGCCATAGCAATTTTGGTATACATCCCATTAACGAAACGCCTGGCATGTAAATAATGTCGCCCATGACACGCATGTTATGCTTTTCATGCTATGACGTACCCGTCATTTATGTTCGTCATGCAGTCATATTGATGCATACCAATTTTCCTACACATCCCACTAACGAAACGGCCAAGAGGGCACCAAAACCGTGGCATGTAAATCATGTCGCTCATGACATGCATGTCATGATTTTCATGTGATGACCTGTCATTTACGTTCATGATGCAGTCATCTTGTGGCATGCCAATTTTCGTATACATCCCGTTAACAAAACGCGTGGCATGTAAATCATGTCGCCCATGACATGCATATCATGATTTTCATGTTGTGACCTGTCAGTCATGTTTGCCATGCAGTCATATTGTGGCATACCAAGTTTTGTATACATCCCATTAACGAGACGACCAGGAGAGCACCGAGACTGTGACATGTAAATCATGCCACTCATGACACGCATGTCACGATTTTCATGTTATGACCTGGCATTTATGTTCGTCAGGCAGTCATGTTGTGCCATACCAATTTTCGCATACATCCCATTAGCGAAACGGCCAGGAGAGCCCTAAGACCCTGGCATGTAAATCATGCCGCTCATGACATGCATATCATGATTTTCATGTTATGACCTGTCATTTATGCTCGTCATGTAGTCATGATGTGGCATACCAATTTTCGTAAACATCTGATTAGCGAAACCGCCAGGAGAGCACAAAATCGTAGGTGGCTAGATAGATAGATAGATAGATAGATAGATAGATAGATAGATAGATAGATAGATAGATAGATAGATAGATAGATAGATAGATAGATAGATAGATACGCTCAAACTCGCCGAAGTTCGCTAAGAAATGCTTCGCATTTAAAAAAATAGATGTACACTGTTGGCATACAAATTAAATGCTACTGTATTTTTTGCCACATAATTCTTCAATCGTACACATTTAAAACTGTATTGTACAAAAATTGGAGTCATTTCGATAGGCTTGCCTACAACAATTAAGCAACATTTTCTGTTGGAAATCAGCGCTCTTTATTCTACTTTTTCATACTCCCTACACGCGTGCGCTATGCTGATTTCCGTTATGAACACTTCTCTTGTTTACCTGGAACTGCACAAAAAGCAGATCCTGAGTTATCAATTGCCTGCAGAGCGCGCTCACGAGTCTATAGTATCGTGAAGGCAGAAACAGGCGTGGCGAGCAGCTGATTGTAAGCTCTCACATGAAATGTAATGTTCCAGGAGTCCAACTGACGCCAAAACATAAGCGCTAATCTCGTCAGCTGTGTCTTTGTCCTTGGAAGAGACCCAAAATGACATCCCGCTCAAACTTACGGGTACCTTGCTCTAGCAGCTTCCCAAACTTGCGTCATGTCGCATTGCATCATACCGCATCTAGACAAGGATATTCTAGGGAATATGCATGTCTACTACCAGCGGTGTGATGTTCGGGCCTATTTCTCGGGTCCGACTCGAGCCCGAAGCTCCACAGCCTGTGCGAGCCAACAGCCAGGCCCGGGTCCGATCCGAAAATTGCGTGCCCGGACCGGGCCCAGGCTTTCGGGCCAGCCCGTGCCCATGCAGCGCGCTAGCACTACTGCAAATGCCTTTAGCAGATGTATCGAACAATAGGGTATATTCATGGCCCCATTAGAAAATTGCTGTGTCTACAACATATATTGGGCTTATACTACAAGCAAATAAGATGCTGTCTTGCCCTTATTAAATTGCTGCGCCTTGGTCACAGATGCGGTACAAAGACAGAGCCATTCCTCTTGGAATTCGTCATTCTAATTGGTTATGGCTAACTTGTAAATGGCACCGCCACACTGTGAACACAAGATATGCCTGCGAGGTATTAGTAAGAATCGAGGCAAGAATTAGTGGACAGTAATTAATCAGTAAAATTAATACGCTGATTGCATACGATTCTAAATAAAGTAAAACAGTGAGCAATCGACGACGACCTGCCTTACTTACATTTATAAGATATGCAGAAAAACCAAAGTGGTAAGAGTGGTAAGAGAACTGTGAGACGGTCTGTACTGCAGTCAGATAGGGATTATATGTGTTATGACTTCCATTCAACAGGCATCTGTTACAGCATTCACCGAACGTGTCGTTCTACATTGTCGCTTTAGTCATCTACGTTTTTGTAACCATTAATGCATATCTCACATGAATTGAAATAAAGTTATCAGATATGCCGAGGGCGCGCCATAAATGTTTGATAAAGTTGTGTTATATCATTTTGTTCTCACAAAATACTTTTCTGCGGTTATTGCATTGTTAGGGGAAAGTGTTTTCTATGAGGAAATGTATTTCACACAAGAATAATATGAAATATGCACAGAGTAATATTCTCTTTCTTTTTTCTTTCCAGCTGTCATTGGTCACACAAGCGTAAAAATTTGCACCGTATATTTTAAGTCTGTTTGGCCTGGCAGCGCACCACTTCCACCGGATGGCATGTGCGATTATGTATTCCAGGATTCGCTGTACCCCTCCGATATGAGCAGCGGCGGAAACAGCATAGGGAGTCCCAGTGACCACACAACGAAATTTATGGAAGAGGGCAAAAAGTTCAAGAAATCAAAAATCGGCTATAGCGTCACGAGAGAGTAAGTAAAAGATAAGTGCGGACACTTGTGCATGCAAATCTCTGCAGCACAGAACGTTACCATAAACAATGTTGGAGGACGTCCCAGCTATACATATTGACACGTGCGGTTGTTTTGGTTTAAGTGGAAAGCCGTTATCACTTCCTAGTGGCACGCGCACACGTTTTGATTGTTTGCGGCGAGCGCTGTTATCACTTTCTGTTACGCGCAACGCAGGCCGCGTTTGTCTCGCATGCCACTTCTGGAACCGTGTCGACAATTCTTGAGACTTTGCATGCTTGACGCGCACATTTCAGTGAATTCTGGAACTCCAGAGATAATGCGAGTATGCGTTATGACGCGTGTATAAACGCCAGCGCATTACGCCGCTTGTCAGTCTTTCCGTCGACCGACGACGCTTCTCGGTCTATGTACCCTACGTCCCCGTCCAGCCGTGAGCCAAGCCCAAGCCGCCAAGAGGACGACTCCAACCCGGTCCTTCGAGTTAGCCGCAAACAACAAGGACTCCCGCCAGAATATCTGCCGCTCCCCGACAAGGACGAAATTACAAGGGTTGCAACCAAACCAGCATCCACGATGACGGAAGCAAGGTCTCCGGCAACCGTGGTCGTGGGCCAGCCCAGAGAGCCGCCTACCTTCCGCGGATCGTCATACGAGGACCCGGAAAGCTGGCTGGACGTCTACGACCGCGTCGCAGCCCTTAACAAGTGGGACCCCGACGATAAGCTGCGGCATGTGTATTTCTACTTGGAAGACGCCGCAAGGACTTGGTTCGAGAACCGTGAGTCAACCATTCGAACCTGCGATGACTTCCGCGCTGCTTTCCTGCCCACCTTTGCAAGCGTCGTGCGTAAGGAAAGATCCGCATCATTTCTGGAGACTCGGGTGCAGCTCCCGAATGAAAACGTAACCGTCTTTACAGAGGAGATGACGCGACTTTTCCGCCATGCCGACGCCGACATGCCTGAGGACAAGAAGGTTCGCCTGCTTATGCGAGGGGTGAAGCAGGAGCTCTTCGCCGGACTGATCAGAAACCTGCCAAAGACGGCTCAAGAGTTCCTCTCCGAGGCTACCACCATTGAAAAGACCCTCGAGATGCGCACCCGGCAATACAATCGCCGTATGTGCCCAGACGTCGCTGAAGTCCAAGGACTCGGCCGCGACGACCTACGCGAGACCATAAGGGCTATTGTTCGCGAGGAAATGCGCCGTATGTTCTCGTCGTTTCAGCCCCAAGTCGCCTCCCTCGAAGACATCGTTCGCGAGGAGGTACAGTGCTCGCTGAGTGTTCCCGAACCACCGACACCCCAACCGGAGGCGATGACCTACGCCGCTGCCCCACGCCAGGACCCAACGCCTCCGCAGTTTCGTCACCAGTCACCACCGCCACCTCCGACGCCATCCCGCTCGCCAGTAATCCAGCGCGCGCCGAGGAAAACTGACGTTTGGCGCACCCCGAACCACCGCCCACTATGCTACCACTGTGGCGAAGCCGGGCACACCTACCTCTACTGCCAGTACCATGAGATGGGACTGCGTGGCTTCGACGCGAACGCGCCGCGTCCGCGCCCAGGTGAGCGACCTCGCGACATCGACGACTACATCGCCGGATCGCAGTGGCAACGACGACGACCATCCCGTTCACCTTCTCCTGGCCGCTACGTCTCCCCGGATCGCCGCCAGTACACCAGCCCCAGCCGGGGCCGATCTCCAAGCCGCTATCCGGGAAACTAAAGGCAGCAACCGATGGAGGTGCGGTTGCTGCACGACGCAATGCCGAAGATCCTCCTCCGCCGCCGCCGCCGATGACGACGACCACGACGCACGAACCCTCCCGACGTAGTCGCAGCACGCCGCCTGACCAGAGTCTTCACGACAAAGCCTCGCCGCCGACGCGACATAGCAGCGCCGGACCAAGCCGACGCAGCCGTGATCCGACGCCCCGACCAAGTCTTTGCGGCGCCTTCCAAGTAGAAATACACATGCCGCAGCTTATCGTCGGGGTCCCACTTGTTAAGGGCTGCGACGCGGTCGTGATCCGACGCCCCGACCTAACCGGAACGCCAGATGACGAACCACCGACCTCGACGTGATTATCGACGGCCACAGCGTCACCGCTCTAGTCGATACCGGCGCCGACTACTCGGTCATCAGCGGTCCCTTCGCCGCCAAGCTCAGGAAGGTTAAGACTGCTTGGGAAGGACCAGATATCCGAACAGCAGGGGGCCACCTTATAACACCGACTGGGACCTGCACGGCAAGAGTGACGATTGACAGCCACACGTATTCGGTGAATTTTCTGGTCCTGCAGCAATGCTCGCGAGACGTTATTTTAGGCATGGATTTCCTGGACCAGCACGGCGCCGTCATTGACCTAAGATGCAGGTCAATCACGCTGTCCACGGATGATGCAACGCCGTCAGACTGCAACGTCGCGTATCATGCCTTGAATGTGACAGAAGAGCAGGTAACCGTCCCGCCACAGTCCAGCGTCATCATTTCCGTCGGCACCAAAGCGCCTACCAACTTACAAGGCGCCATCGAAAGCGACCAGAACTTGCTCCTAGACCGTCAGATGTGCGTCGCAAGAGGCAAAGCCAAGCTTCATAACGGCGAAGCCAAGGTAATGGTGACGAACTTGAGCAACGAATACCGGCACCTTAATAAGGGTACGACGGTAGCGCACCTGAGTGAATTTGTGGAAGTAAGCAATGCCTTCGCCCTCACCGATTCTCGCGGACCCGCAACGTCGACCGCAGTGTCCACGCCCGCCTTCGACATCAATCAAGACCTTTCCACGCAGCAACAAAAGGAGCTCAAGGCCTTACTACAGCAATACAAGGACTGCTTCTCGTCGTCATCGAGGCTTCGTCAGACCCCTCTCGCGAAACAACGCATCATAACCGACGAATGTGCCCGTCCTCTCCGTCAGAGCCCCTACCGAGTTTCGGCACGCGAACGTGAGGCCGTGAAGCAACAAGTCGATGAAATGCTGCGTGACGACATTATTCAGCCGTCTACGAGTCCGTGGGCGCCACCCGTGGTGTTAGTGAAGAAGAAGGATGGCACCCTACGGTTTTGCGTCGATTATCGTCGCCTGAACAAGATCACGAAGAAAGACGTGTATCCTCTCCCACGGATAGACGATGCCTTGGATCGACTCTACAACGCAATGTAGTTTTCGTCGATGGACCTCAAAACCGGCTACTGGCAAGTCGAAGTAGACGAGAGAGACCGAGAAAAGACTGCCTTCATAACACCAGACGGCCTGTTCGAGTTTAAGGTCATGCCCGTTTGTCTTTGCTCGGCGCCTTCGACGTTCCAAAGGGTTATGGACACAGTACTGGCAGGCTTGAAGTGGCAGACTTCCCTGGTCTACTTGGATGACGTAGTCGTATTTGCTTCCAGCTTTGACGAACACCTCCGGCGCCTTGAGGCTGTTCTTCGGGTAATCAAAGCCTCCGGACTTACCCTGAAGCCAGAAAAGTGCCGCTTCGCCTACGAGGAGCTATTCTTGGCCACGTTATCAGCAAGTCGGGTGTACGCCCTGACCCGCAGAAAACAGCTGCGATCGCCGACTTTCCTCCGCCCACCGACAAGAAGGCAGTACGCCGATTTCTTGGCCTCTGCGCTTATTACAGGCGCTTCGTCAAGAACTTTTCGCGGATCGCCGAGCTGCTGACGTAGTACCTCACGAAGGCCGACGTCGATTTCAAATGGGAAACGCCGCAAGTCGAGGCATTTCAAGAACTAAAGCGACACCTTTAAACGCCCAATACTCGCACACTTCGACGAAGAAGCCGACACCGAAATTCACACGGATGCAAGCAGCACAGGGCTCGGCGCCATGCTCGTGCAGAGGACCGACGGACTTGAAAGGGTCATCAGTTACGCTAGCCGGTCACTTTCGAAAGCAGAAGCGAATTATTCCACTACAGAAAAGGAATGCCTTGCCATCATCTGGGATACATCAAAATTCCGCCCCTACCTGTACGGCAGGCCTTTCAAAGTTGTGAGTGACCACCACTCTTTGTGTTGGCTAGCTAACTTGAAAGATCCATCAGGACGCCTCGCACGATGGAGTCTTAGACTGCAAGAATTTGACATCACCGTCGTCTACAAGAGCGGACGAAAGCACCCCGACGCCGACTGCTTGTCTCGCGCCTCCGTCGATCCTCCGCCCCAGGATTACCAGGACGATGACTCTTTCTTGGGACTCATAAGTACCGACAACTTCGCGGAACGCCAACGAGCTGACCCTGAGCTCAAGAGCCTCATAGACCACCTGGAAGGCAAGACCGCCGCCGTGCCGAAAGTATTCCGCCGAAGACTTGCTTCGTTTTTCCTGCCGAACAACGTTCTCCTGAAGAAGAACTTCTCGCCGCTCCGCGCCGACCACCTTCTCGTGGTGCCTTCAGCATTACGTCCAGAGGTTCTGGAAGCTTTACACGACGACCCGACAGCCGGACACTTCGGTTTTTTCCGCATACTATCAATAATACAAGAGAAGTACTATCGGCCTCGCCTCACTGCCGACGTCGCCCATTACGTAAAGACATGCAGAGACTGTCAGCGACGCAAGACGCCAACAACTAGGCCAGCCGGACTTCTGCAACCCATCGAACCACCTCGACGGCCGTTCCTGCAAATCGGCATGGACTTACTGGAGCCGTTCCCGACGTCGACTTCCGGCAATAAATGGATCGTCGTAGCGACTGACCACCTCACCCGCTATGCCGAAACAAGGGCCTTGCCCAAGGGCACTGCCGCCGAGGTCGCCTATTTCTTCATTGAGAACATCATCCTGCGTCACGGAGCCCCGGAGGTCCTCATCACCGACAGAGGTACGGCGTTTACGGCTGACCTAACGCAGGCGATCTTGAGGTACAGTCACACGAACCACCTCCGAACCACTGCCTACCACCCACAGACGAATGGCCTCACCAAGCGTCTAAATGAGACCATCGCCGATATGCTGCCCATGTACGTCGACGTCGAACACAAGACGTGGGACGCCATACTTCCGTATGTAACCTTCGCGTACAACACGGCCGTACAAGAAACGACGCAGCTTGCTCCATACAAGCTTGTCTACGGACGAAGTCCAACAACGACGCTTGACGCCATGCTGCCTGTCGGCACCGACGTTACCAGCTACCTGGAGCGCGCCGAAGAAGCTCGACAGCTAGCCCGCCTACGTATCAAGAGGCAGCAGACGGTCGACAGGCGCCACTACAACCTTCGACGACGCCCCACCGAATACAAACCCGGCGACCTCGTCTGGGTCTGGACGCCAATACGACAACGCGGACTCTGTGAGAAGCTCTTGCGCCGCTACTTTGGACCCTACAAGGTAGTCCGACGTTGTGGTGAACTGGACTATGAGGTCGTGCCCGATGGCTTAACGTCATCCCAGCGGCGCCGTGCGCGACCCGAAGTTGTACACGTGGTGCGTCTGAAACCTTATTACGCGCGCTGATTAACTGTTACGTATTGTTAATTTATTGCATGTACTCCTACTTGCATGTTCTGTTTCCAGCATCGGGTCGATGCTTTTTCAGAGGGGGGCAGTGACACGTGCGGTTGTTTTGGTTTAAGTGGAAAGCCGTTATCACTTCCTAGTGGCACGCGCGCACGTTTCGATTCTTTGCGGCGAGCGCTGTTATCACTTTCTGTTACGCGTAACGCAGGCCGCGTTTGTTTCGCATGCCACTTCTGGAACCGTGTCGACCATTCTTGAGACTTTGCATGCTTGACGCGCGCATTTCAGTGAATTCTGGAACTCCAGAGAGTGCGAGTACGCGTTATGACGTGTGTATAAAAGCCAGCGCATTACGCCGCTTGTCAGTCTTTCCGTCGACCGACGACTGTTCACGCCGCTGTTGCTGTGAATTGTGATTGGTCTTGTTTTGCGGGGCCAGGTTCGCCCAATAAACAGTTCGCCTGACATCACCTTGTGTGCTGCGTGCTTCGTCTCGAGTGCTGCGTGTGTCACAACCACGTGACAATATAATTTTTAGAGCCGAAGTATGTCCATGAGTATAGTGGTATCGGCTTGTTATGATTACACATTTTGTGTTGTGAACTTGTACAATCTCTTCCTTATCTCAAGGTCCTCCCTTTGCCTGGTATATGATCACATAAGTAGGCAGTGTATGCGTCTCCGGTGTTATAGAGTAAACATCACATTTAATCGAGTAAACGAATCCGCAAGTGCATTGACCAGTAGGTTGCTACGCGTACTTTTATGTCATGTCACGAGCTACAGTGCCCTCGGGCCTCGACGACCGTTTTTCGTTGTAGCGCCACAGCGATGTCAAGAAGGCTTATAGCTGTGCCGCTGTCTCGTTCCGCTATAAAGTTAACAGCAAGAACACCGAGAATCCATGCAAGCATCGAGGGCCAATGTTCTAATGCCTACCCGCTCTGGTTAACGTTCGCGTGTAGCGCCAGCGAGGGGCACCTTCAAAACTCACGGAGTGAAACGTCTTTATTAGTAATAATCGAATATAGCGAGGAGTACCGGAGGAACCGATAGTCCGCGGTACGTAGGATGATTACGGCGGTGTTTCGAGCCCGGTGTGTTGTGGTTCGTGCCCCGCCTCATTCTATGGTTCGTTAATCTCCAGCGGGTAGAGTCTCTGAACGGAGCGTCTTGGTGTTTGCCCTGCGGCATCCTGACTTCACAAACTCGTATTTTTCCGTCTCGGCCAAGAAAGAGCGAAGCAATGACACCATCTTTCCATAAAGGTAGCGGCAGATTCTCCATAACTAGCACCACGTCTCCGACCTTAGGTTCCCTCCCCTTTGCCTGTTTCGTTGTGTACGCCGAGCGCAGCTGTCTTATGCATTCGTTTTGCCAGATCTGCCAGAACGCGTTAAGGATCTGTTTCGTGTTTTCTGTTGTGCTTGTAGGGAACGCGCGTCTGGTTCTAGCTATCGGTTTTCTGCAGCCGGCAAAGCAGTTAGCCGCTTTCCAGTAAGGAAGCTGGCCTGTGTGAGGGGAGGACCGTCGTTACGGTCGTCGTAAACATGGGTGAGGGGCCTATGATTTATGACCGCTTTCACTTCAGCCAGTACGGTACGACAGCTCAATGTAGCCGAGGCATCGGTGCCCGATTACCTTCTTGAGCGCAGTTTCATACTGCGACCCAGCCGTTCGTAAAGGCCCCCCACCATGGTGCATGCTCGACTATGAATCTCCAGTCTATGTTCGAATTGGCAAAGTACATGTGTCAGGGTGCCGCAGAGTTTTCCAAAGAACGGCGAGTTCTTTCGAGGCGCGTTTGAAAGCTAGAGCATTATCAGAGTAAATCGTTTTGCACAGCCCCCTACGCGCCACAAAACGACAGAAAGCCTGCAAGAAACTCCCCGTAGTCATGTCCGTTACAAGTTCCAGGTGAACAGTCCTGGTCACCGCGCACGTGAAAAGTACAATGTACGCTTTCACTTTCACAGTCTTCTCGTTGACAACACTTCTCACTAACTGGCGTCAGCGCACTATCCAGTATCTTTTCCCGCAGTTGCACGAGGGTGCCTCTGGCGCCTGCGTGAAGAAGCTGTCGGTGGGCCCGTTCCGCGATTAGCATCGTGCAGCGATGTTGTTTTGGCAAAAGAATCGGGTGTCGTACGTCTTCGGTCATATTTCGCGAGCAGACGCCCACGAATCCGCAGGAGACCGTTGTCGTCAGTCCGGCGATGGAAGTCCTTGAGTGAGGAATTTCGAGATCCCCCACTTGCTTTGCGTTCGAACTCCGGAGCAAATTCTGAGCTCTGAGCCCGTTTGAGCCAATAGACACGACACGGGCATGTTCGATCTCCGCGGCCGTAAGGGGTCCCGCTGTCCGGTCTGCTGTTTTGATGTTCTTTAGGAACCAGAAAATCCAGCCCGTCACTCGTTCCACCTTTGTGGCAGAGCTGAATCTCGCGAGATCTGTCAAATCGTTTTCTTTGATGACGCTCGTGGCGAGCACTCCAATCTCTTTGCGCTGTTCAATCTCTTCAAGAGTGAAATCTGCATGTTGTTCAAATGGCCGTGTTTCTGCTGCTTGTGCCTTCGTCAATTTGATCGCGGAGCCAGGGAAAAGGGTTAGGCAGTCTTCGTTTGTTTCCCACGCGAGACCAAGCACCTTCAACGGGTTTGTCGTTTGGCCTAACGGTCGTTCGCCGGTACTCTCATGAGTGAAAACAGTCCTCATCTTGTCGCTATTAGACGCCCACTTGTGAAGGCGCATCGATGCCTTGTCAAAGATGAGATTTGCTCCCGCGTAGATTTTCTTGGCTTCCGCTTCGTTTGTCTGCAGTAGAATGGCCACTGTTTCGCGAAATTCATGCTTCATCGTTGTAAGAGGGTGTTGAAGCGTCGCTGCTAAGAGGAAAGGGCTCGATGTGGTCCCGAATGGGACTCTTGTCATCCTCAAAAGTGCCACCTCGGAAATTGGAGCGCCAATGTCGAGTTTCTCTGTGAACCACGGAAATTTTAATGCATCCCGGTCAGTTTGATGGACTGCAATCTGTAGAAATGCCTTTTCGATTTTGTGACGTCGAAAATTAAGCAGCACACCGAGAAGGTCAGGATTAAGGTTTCGTCCGCTTCCCAAATTTTCATTCAGAGATTTGCTTCCTGCGCCGCGCGAAGATTCGTCGAAAACGATCTGCAGCTTCGTAGTTGTACTGCTTTCTGGTGTGGCATGCAGTGCACTGGCCGTCGTTTTGTGTTTCATCCCGCGCATGTTCTGCCACTCCTTCTACCAGTAACCGTCTCACTTCGTTGTCGTTTTCTTGCAGCAGGCTGGGTGCTTTCAGCAGCTGCTGGAAGCGTTTCTCAGCGACGGCGCGGTTGTCTGCGAGGTCGACCTCGTTTTTACACGGTAATTTGACTTCATACCGCCCGTTCGCTTCTTTGATGTTGGCAGAAAAATCCCTGATTATTCCCTCATCCCTGTCGGTTTCTGCAAGGTCGGGCACTCCCATAATTTCAAACTCCCGCTTCGGAAGCTTCGTTGTTTGAGTCCGTACGACAGGAACCCCATGGCTCGTTGTCTCCTTTTTAGGTGCACCGTTCTTTCGAAGCTCTAGCCGCACGATGCAGGTCGCAAGCCTGTCGCTATATCCTAGCACGCTCTCAAATTCTGCCTCTGCATCTTCCTCTCTGAGGTGAGGTTCTATCGCGGTGTCGATGTCTTTCAGTTGCCGTTCGACTAACCGCAATCGTTCAATAAGAACACTCACCTCTTCGAGGTCGACCGCAGAAGTGCTGCTGAGGAGCTTGTCCGCGTCGTTGGTGAATCATGTCGCTTGAGACCTGATGACGTTGCGCTTCTTCTTCAGGGTCTCCATCTTTCTTCTGTCGGATTACTCGTCGGCGGACACGGTCGATGATATTTCTTTTTTTAGTCCGTGTCCCGGGTTTCGGCACCAGAAATGTTCTATCTAATCCTTCAGTGTCGGTAGTTGCTCGATGCTCGTTGAGTGGAAGAAACGCTTCGATATTTCCACGTTATTTATTTACATGTATTTACAGTTTTAAACGTACTTCCAAATGCATCAAACAAATCTCTTCGGAGCGGTCATCGTTGGGTCCTTTCTCGTCCGCTCCGCCGAGTCGTTCTCGTCCTTCTGCTCATTCGTTCTCACGGTCCCGCTTCTACCGTCCTTTTGTTAGCTCCCCCCGTCTTTTCTGCTCTCACTAGTTTGAGTGACAGTCGTCGTGCAGTGGTTAGAAGCATTGTTAGTAACGGAAAAGCCCCTGCTGATCGTGGTTCGGTGGTTTGCAAGAAACGCAAAATATATATATAAAGAAAAGGAAGGGGGCGCACATGCATTCTCAACAGTTCGAAGGATCTCGGGAGGTCCGTCGCGGCGAGAATCGTCCTACAGCTCCCTTTTGTGTAGCGGGTACAGGATTATCGGCGAGGGGAGAGCTTTGCGGTGTACTCAGTCGTGACATGGAAGACTGAGGGCGACCTCCCACAGCCTGGGAAATTGCGTGCATTACAGTGTGGATAGAATTTATTGAGAAAGAAAAGATTTGTAAAGGTTCCGGTTTGTAAATGGCGTATGCCACTACTTCCTCCTGCAAGAAGGATGGCGGTGACGCCCTGTAAGTGCAGCGAATGCGTTTACAATGGCCGAGGATGTCTCTGTAACGGAGAATAGGATTCCCCATCCTGAACTGGTTGCCTCACCAAGCCGAGCCGCCCGGAGGGAAATTTCGCGAGCAACTGCATGTGCGCGTTCATTGCCTGTAAGCGAGGCGTGACCGGTTGTCCAGAGTAAGTGGATGCGGGGAGATGTGGTTGATGAAATTTCCTGGATCTGTTTTAGAATTTGTTGCGCCCTACCCGGGATGCTATGTCCTGATAGAAACGCCCGGCATGCCTGTTGTGAGTCCGTCAGTATATACACCTCCCCTGGAACGTGGATGGCGTGTCACATTGCAAGAGCAACGCCGATAATTTCTCCGTAAGTAGCATTTGTTCCGCGCATTGAAACAGAATCATTCAGGGATTCAGTGCCATCCAACGCTACAGAGATGTAGCCCTCTTGAGTGCGTGCTGTGTCCGTGTATAGAGTACGTGGTTCCAGGATGTTGACAAGCATGCGGTTATTGTATCGCACTCGAGCTTTGAGCCATCCCTTTGAGCCATATTACGCGGCAAGGGATAAATTCTGACTGTTTTTTTTTTCGTATCGTGGGCGATAAGGTCATTGGGCTTGTTTCTATAAGAAGTGGTGAAACAGAGTATCCTAGCTTGAGAAGATGGCGGCCAGTAGTGGTGAGTAGAAGACGTTGGCGGTGACCCCAATATGCTTCTAGCAATTCGCCTAGTGTTATCATCATCATCATCATTGTCCTCACCATCACCACGCTTTCTACACCCACTTCAGGGCAAAGACCTTTCCCATAGTCAAAAGAAGAGGCGTGCAAGACACGGACACAAGGGGAGAAGTGAACAACACGAACGCCGGCGTTCGTGTTGTTCACTTCTCCCCTTGTGTCCGTGTCTTGCACGCCTCTTCTTTTGACTATGGACCCTTACCAACTCGCTCAACTTTCTGTCCTTTTGACCTCTCCCATAGATCTCCAATTATCCCTGTCCTGTGCTAACTGGGCCCAATTTGTGTTATGCGCCTCTAAATTAAGAAGAGAGTGTGTGGAAGTATAGTTCGGGAGGACATGGCCCTGCTTCGTCGCTTTGCGAATCATCGCATCTATGCCAAGTTGTTGCGCCTGGGTCAACCGTGAAAGGGGAGGTGGTATTAAAAACGCAAGAGACTGGCTCGTTCGCAGTATGGCCGCTCACCCACTTCTTTCACTTCTCTCTACGAGCGTGCGTTCTTTATTAATTCACTTCTCTTACTATATTCCCCAGGGCCGGAGTAGGAGATGAAAGCTCTAGCGGTGAAGCTTTTGCAATGGCCTCGTGACGTTTCCATCTTGAGATTGAACTCGGCAGGCTCCAACCAAACCGTCCCGTCCAGGGTAGACCCCAGTTATTCCTCCAAGTGGCCAAAAGCACCTTGAGGTGTCTTGAGGCACCTTGAGGTGTTAGGCTCCTTAAACGATAACGCTGTCGTCCACCTGTAAACTGTAGGTCGCCGCTGTGTGGTGACGAAGCGAACAAAGCTCAAGTGGATAGTGTTTCTTACAGCGAAACCACAGGTGCTTGAGAATATTGCTACGGACCCGTACCACCGACCGTCAAGAGGCGAATAGGGAAAGAAGACGAGGAGGACGTTTTTAGCGAGGCTTGCTCGCGCTGCTGCTTCATGGCCAAGCGCCTCAGCGTTCCTTTTTAAAATACAACTGTATATAGCCTCGCCTCTTGCATCTTTCCACGTAACATCTTTGGTGGAAGTGCTGAGTAACCTTCTCGACACGGAGCTTCGCAGTGACGCTTTCTCGAGCCTACCTTTATGGCTCCAGAAGATACCTCGTCCACAGGGGATGCAGCGCCCACCCGAACACCTGCTGCCAATACGACCTACATCACTGGCGCCCCCCCTCGTGACCCTGGCATTTTCTCTGGCACCAATGGGCAAGATGTCGAGAAGTGGCTCAAGCTCTACGAACGCATCAGCACAACTAACCGGTGGGACCCTACTATCATGCTCGCGAACGTCATATTTTACCTCGGCGGCACCCCTCGTGTCTGGTTCGAAACGCACGACATGGAGCTTACCAGTTGGGATGCGTTCAAGGACAAGATTCGGGAGCTTTTCGGCAACTCTCACGGTGACCAACTTGCAGCGAAACAGACGTTATCCACCCGTGTACAGACGTCAAGCGAGCCTTACGTGATGTACATTCAGGACGTTTTGGCCCTCTGCCAGTAAGCTGACGCGCGCATGACGGAACAAGAGAAGGTTGCCCATATCCTCAAGGGAATTGCAGATGACGCCTTCAACCTGCTTGTATTTAACAACGTTTCGACAGTTGATGCAGCGATCAAGGAATGCCGGTGCCTGGAACTCGCAAAAAGCAGACGCATCCCTCAACAATTTGCCCGCTTGCCCAACACCGCGGCGACGTCATCCTGTGCCGATGTTCCTAGCTCCAACGACACAGCTTGCAACGTTACTCGGATTGTGCGACGAGAAATTGAGGCCGCTTGTCCGGCAACCTTCGAGCTCAGCCCCTCCTCCACACCTTCGGTCCCGATCTCCATGATCCAAGCAGTTGTCCGCCAGGAGTTCGCCAACATGGGACTTCACTCGGTCTGCTCGACGCATCACCCTGACACCCGCCCATGTCGTAGTACGCCACTTCCTTCACCGCCTTCTTACCAGCCGCGTTTTCGCAATTCACCGGAGTGGCGCACTGCTGACGACAAGCCGATATGCTTCATCTGTCGTGGTATTGGGCACATATCCCGGTATTGCCGAAGTCGCTGGAACTCACCTGAGCCGAACATGTATCCTGGGTACTCACGACCAAACAGCTATTCCCGTCCCTATGCAGCTCGCGCCGATTACTCTGCCGCTCAACCTTCTGCACCCAGCCGCCCATATTCGCAATCACCTTCGCCCCAACGCCGTCAGTCACGCTCGCCTCAGCCCCGCCGCTCATATTCTCCAAGTTCCCTCGCACGCTCTCTGTTGTATTTGTCGCATACTGGGAAGCAGCACCCGCTTCAGGGGAGCGTTAATTGAAAGACCCCGCGGCGAAAAGGAGGAGGAGGGACGGGTTTTCGGGTGGTCCGCGTGACTGACAATGCGGAAGAGCGAAGAGCGTCCGTGACATCTGTTTTTACCTACAAGCCCACCCGTGAAAGAAAAAAAAAAGAAGGCTGAAAGCCACAGGGACCATTACCGAACACATGGAAAGCGTTTTCTCAATCTGTCCTTGGAGACCGTCGCACGTGCGGGGTGCAGAGGGAACTCTTTTGACAATACTTGTGCTTCCCTGTTTCCCTTTCCTTTTTCCTTTCCCTCTCTACGACAGCAGTGTACATAGCGAACGAATAAACCAGTCTTCGTGATGCGTTCAAACTGAAAGGACGAGTTGATTCTCTGTCGTCGTCCCACTAAAGAAAGTTTGCCTCCCTGCTATTCCGCCACAACATTTTTTGGTGCCGAAACCCGGGAATAGGGACCCAAAGATGGACATCGATAGAATGAAGCGCAAAAGGGCCGTGGTGCGAACGTCAACAACAAAGCTACTCAACGACATCGCTACCATGGAGGACGACGCGTCACTCGGTGAGCTTGAAGAAAAGTTGAACCTTCTCACCCTTAAGGAGGACTCACTCAAAGAGCTAGATCGGGAAATTGAGATTGGCGTAGAAGATGATGCATTAGAAGAGGAAATTGCATGCTCCGAGAGCTACAAAGAAAAGATCAACGTAGCAAAAACTAAAGTACAGCGCATGCTACGTGAGCTTAGCTGCACTAACACCGCATCAGTGAGCGCTTTGCTAGATCGCACCTCAAGTTCCTCACATCAAAGAGAATCTAGCAGTAACATCCCGCAAGTAACCCCCACAGTAAAGCTGCCAAAACTAGAGATAGCGAAGTTCAACGGTGAGCTTCGACAGTGGCAAGGCTTTTGGAGTCAGTTCGACTCAACAATAAACGGTAACCACCACCTGTCAAACGTGGACAAGTTCAAGTACCTGAACAGTTACTTAACAGGAAAAGCAGCGGCTGCTGTTGCAGGTCTTGATTTGTCCGACGGAAACTACGAAGTTGCTCTCTCGCTGTTGAAGGAAAGGTTCGGCCGTAAAGAAGCCATAATCGAGGATCACATGTCCAGACTGCTCAATATCAAGTCAGTGCGTGACTCGCGGAACCTCAGCCAACTTCGAAGCCTTGTTGACGAAGTAGAGAGAGGTGTACGGAGCCTCACTTCTCTTGACGTAGGTTTCAGCACGTACGGAGCTTTGCTACTGAGAGTAGTAAAAAAGGCGGTGCCTGCGGACCTTCATCTCGAATACGGCCGAAGAAAGGACGTTACTACAGGAGGCAGTGAACTGGAGGCATTTGTGCATTTTTTGGGAGTCGAGGTAGAGGCACGGGAGATGATACAGCGGGCCGAAACACCGAGCGGCATGTGTGCAGAATCGTCTGTAGAAAACCGTAACAGCACTTTTAAAGCGGCGAGAATGTCTTCAGCCGCTGCACTGCATACCATGACCAAGGAGAGAAAAGGGTGTCTGTTTTGTCCGTCAGAGTGCCACGAAAGCGGTGACTGCGATGCAGAGATGTCGGGAGCTGATAAAAGAGAAATGCTGAAGCGTGAGAATAGATGTTTCCGCTGCACAATAAAGGGGCACACGTCCAGAGAGTGCCGTAAGGCCAAATGGCTCAGGTGTGCCAACTGTAGTGGAAGACACCTCACGGCTATGTGTGATCCTGATTTCAGAGGATACCGTGGCAGTGGTGAACTGTTACAGGGCCGGGTTCAAGCTCCCCGGCGCGAAGTCGGTGAAGGGAACCACGGCAGTTTCGGTCGTTCCGTACGCAAGCAGACACAGTGAAAGGATCAGAGTCGTGGTTGCAAAAGATAAAACAACAAAATTTAATCTATAAGGTGGCACGATAAAAACAAGACCAACAACTACGCTTCACTCAAACTAAGAATATAACAGCGAAGATCAAGCTTTACAAATAATAGCAGGCAAAAATGACAAACTAAGGAAAAGTAAACTACGAACAAACAGTAACTACGGCAATCAGAACAATAAAGACCAAATTACAAAAGTTCAGGTAGAGAGTTCAGGGGTAGAAACGGGTGGTGGCATACGTGCTGATGACCGGCAGCGTCGAAGGGTCCACGACGGTCTGGTGCGGCAGTCTGGTACGGCACAGCGTTGAGGTCTATGGAGTTGCGGCGCTGATGTTCCCGGGGAGCTAGTGCTTGACGGCAAACCCGAGCAGTTTTAACTAACTCGAGCCGAAGTCCCGATGCCTACGTTGCAGACGGTAAGCGCACATCTCAACTAGGCGAAGCGGCTAAGGTTAGGTGGCCAGCCGGTACAGAGCCACGCTAACAACTTCTAGAGCGATACGATGATCGGCTTCTACGCCGTGTAAGCCAAGCGACTAGAACCCCGTGCTCCTCAATGCTCCTCGCTTAAATACCCGCAGATTTTTCCTGATTCGCTGTCTTCGGAATCGGGGCGTGTTTGTGAGACAATTGTTCTACAACTTCATTTCTGGCTCCGCCCAAAATATCCCTCTCGCAATTACTGCACTGGAGAGGGCGATGACCAAACTCTTTCTCGTGGTCCCCGACGGGCCTCTTCCTTCTGCACCCCCGATTGACAGGTCATCAGCGTAGCGGGGGGGTGCCCTTCGAGTCAACAACGGGATACATACTTGTCCCCTTTGGACACGGTGGCCGACGAGCAAACAATAGCGTAAGTCCGCGCGCACGTGGCCAGTGCACGTCAAACGGCTGCTCGCTGTCTTGCCCGGCATTGTTGGTCCGAAGCACCGTTGTTCGGCCATCAAGAACCATAGCCAGGGGGGTCGCAGGAAAATGTTTCAAGTTCAAGCTTCCCCGCTCAGGGGGGCCATCTCCACGTCTTCTCCGAAAAATGCCGAGAACTTTCGACGTACTTGGAGAGCGGCCGAAGCGCTTCGAAACTTGCACGTGCGGCCCTGCCGTACATCTTTAGTCATATTAAACCACGAGGCAATGTCAATCCGTGACATGAACAGAATGCATCCTCTCCATCAGCGACAGGACAAGCCACAGTGCTAAAGTCTTCTCTAGGCTCAGAAGAGAATTTTATGTGCACGGAAGGGCATCAGTTTCTTCTTCAAACAGCGCGAGCTTGGGCAGAGGGACCACACAAAAGTACACTTGTCAGGCTTCTCCTAGATGGTGGCAGTCAAAGTGCAATCATCCATCGCAAGTTATCTGAAAGACTGCAGTTGAAGGTGTTCGGGGAAGAGGAACTTAAAATCTATGCCTTCGGCGACAAGTCCGCTATAACCCGCACTAAAGCGCGTCGGGCCGAGCTGTGGCTGCAAAGCCAGTACGACGGGAAAAGGGTGCGAGTGGAAGCCCTGGAAGTTCCCTGCATCTGCGCAGATATCATGGCTACGCCTTTAAAGTCAGTTATTCTTGAACTTTCGAAATTTGGCTTGCCAGTCGCAGACGTCGCGCAGGGTGACGGAAGTGAAAACATTGATCTTCTGATCGGCGCTGATCATTATTGGGAAATTGTCACGGGATCCACTAAGCGACTAACCTCCAAGCTGATGGCAGTAGAAACTCCATTTGGATGGACAGTCCAGGGCCAGGTAGGCGCAAAAATGTCACCAGGAGTCTGTTCCTCTGTTGCTGGCATAATGCGAGTAGCAGTGAGCGAACAAACTAACAAAGAAATATCGGCACAGTTGAGGTCATTCTGGGAGCTCGAACACATTGGTATCAAGGAACACGAACCAGCTCGCCACCAAGACGCAGTCCAACAGCACTACAAAGAAACCGTCAAATTTGAGCATGGTCGGTACACAGTGTCTTTCCCCTGGAGGCCTATGGTTGATGAGCTCGACGACAACTACGAGTGCGCCGCGAAGCGTCTTAGAGCCCAAACAACGCGCCTTTTGAAGGGAGATTCCTTGATCGTGGAATATGACGCCTGCATCCGAGAATACGTCGAAAAAGGCTACGCAGAGCCAGCGAACAAGCATTGCAGCGCTTCGGAAGGTCCGGTGTATTACATGCCACATCAAGCAGTTGTTCGACAAGAAAGCCAGACAACAAGAGTGAGGGTGGTGTTCGACGCATCATCAAGTGCCAAAGATCGCCTCTCACTGAATGATGTTTTGGAAAGTGGTCCGAAACTTAATCCAGAGCTCATTGATTTGTTGATCAACTTTCGCACTTACAACATCGGCATCATCGCGGATATTGAAAAGGCATTTCTTCAAATATCTCTGTCAGAGGGTGACCGGAACGCTGTGCGGTTTCTCTGGTATGCTACTACTCCGAAGAAAGGTGAAGAACTTCCAGCGGTGGCGGCCTACCGGATGACGCGCGTGCCGTTCGGTGTTACATCCAGCCCATTCCTATTAGCCGCAACATTACAACACCATCTCGAAGGACTCCCAGAGCAGTATGCTGAGACTGCGAGCATCCTGCGCAGCCATCTCTATGTTGACGACCTTGTGACTGGGGTCGACAGCCTTGAACAGGGTAAAGTGCTATGCCGTGTTACGTCCGGGGCTTCGGAGACGGAGCGGCGCCAGCAGAAACTCGTCAACGCAGGTGTCGCTATTGAAAAACGAGTCGGAACGAGCCGAGTGCCGGTAACGATTTGCTCGTTACCTCCGGCCGGGGGTGGCGAATGACGACCGGAAGGCGTCCAGATGCGCCATCGTATGGTCCGGCTGCATACGTGTCACCTCGGCCACATTCCAAGAAAAAGGGGGAGGTCCACAACCTTCTTCCCCTTCGGACCTTCAACCTCGGATTGGAGGAGAAGCGTAAACTGGGCCCTCCCAAGAAGGCGTCGCCGGACGACGCTGGTTAATTAATCCACGGGAGAACCCCGGGATCAGAGGATTCGATAGAGGTTTCGATTGAGATTCGGCCATCACCTTCAAACCATGTAAATAAATGTAGATATTCTCTTCTCAAACCAACTCCTCGTACTCTTCCCTGCTGCCCCGTGGACTCCTGGCCTGAAGGCGACACGAGTCCACGACAAATGGTGGCAGCGATAGACCACGACTAGCGGTGGCAGCGGTGAGGTCGCAACAACTGGCTGGCAAGCGGTGGGATGAACCACGTCGACGGATGGCGAGCGGCGTGATGAACCGGAGGCTCCATGGAGAAAGGACCGGCCGAAAGCCCTAG
>CM023486.1:169583-195744 GCA_013339685.2 Hyalomma asiaticum | reverse complement strand
TGTGCTCAGCACTTCGGCCTAGTGCTGCATTCGCCAGCACAAACCTTTATGCGCGTTCTGGCGAGACAGCAGCACCCTCCTACATGATTTCTAATGTGGATGCACCATGGTAACGCTATGGCGTTCCCCTTTGATAAGCGAAGCTTAAAAGTCCTCCAATGATTAAATGCACATCAACACACCGTAGCGTGCAGCTATCTCCGACCGAAAATCTGTTAGTTTTCCAACACGAGTGCCAAAAAGACCTCGCACGACCCACCACTGGCACGTCATACTGTAGTCACTTTTATATACAGTGCCCAATGAAGTATTCTGAAATTAGCCATCGAATAAAGTCCTCCAATGATTAAATGCACATCAACACACCGTAGCGTGCAGCTATCTCCGACCGAAAATCTGTTAGTTTTCCAACACGAGTGCCAAAATGACCTCGTACGACCCACCACTGGCACGTCATACTGTAGTCATTTTTATATACAGTGCCCAATGAAGTATTCTGAAATTAGCCATCGAATAAAGTCCTCCAATGATTAAATGCACATCAACACACCGTAGCGTGCAGCTATCTCCGACCGAAAATCTGTTAGTTTTCCAACACGAGTGCCAAAATGACCTCGTACGACCCACCACTGGCACGTCATACTGTAGTCACTTTTATATACAGTGCCCAATGAAGTATTCTGAAATTAGCCATCGAATAAAGTCCTCCAATGATTAAATGCACATCAACACACCGTAGCATGCAGCTATCTCCGACCGAAAATCTGTTAGTTTTCCAACACGAGTGCCAAAATGACCTCGTACGACCCACCACTGGCACGTCATACTGTAGTCACTTTATATACAGTGCCCAATGAAGTATTCTGAAATTAGCCATCGAATAAAGTCCTCCAATGATTAAATGCACATCAACACACCGTAGCGTGCAGCTATCTCCGACCGAAAATCTGTTAGTTTTCCAACACGAGTGCCAAAATGACCTCGTACGACCCACCACTGGCACGTCATACTGTAGTCACTTTTATATACAGTGCCCAATGAAGTATTCTGAAATTAGCCATCGAATAAGAATAAATCAACAAGCAATTAGCATATTTTTCAAAATGTGACTTTCCCTGAAAAGTATCAGCGGTACTTTCGTTGCGTACTCGTTGAGGTAATTGGATCGCTCTAAGTTTCGTTGCAGATCCATTCATTCAAACATTCTTTGATTGCTACTCAACATTAACAAAGTAGTCACTTTTGCAAGGGAATTAGAATAAAGCGCCGGGCTTCTAAACCACAGGTTTCTGGTACAAATGAATGAGTTAAGAAAAATTCCATATTAATTTCCACGCAATTTCGCCACCGCTTACAAGGCTTAGATAGACAAATGCGGCCAAGGTGCCTTGCTTTGCCAAAACTAAGGTTTATAATGCAAAAGTGCATTTTATGCCGCTCTTCTCTATGGGTTACAGATGTGTGATCTGAAGAAAAACTACACAAACTTGAACTACGATATTGGACTTACCAGAGTCGACACTATGAGCGAAAAGAATGAATGTCTGAAGAACATCAAGGACAGTTTTGGCGCCCTTAAAGATTTCCAATACCTTGAGACATATATAACACAGCATTTCAAGAGTCCTCCAGATCATCAAAATTGTTTGCGATATATTCAAAGCACAGATTGATGAGGTAACAACAATATAACATTAATTTAAGCGGTTGAGAGGTTATTGTGGCTTCACCTGTTATTGTTGAATAAATATTTATGCAAAGCTTCCACAACAGTTGTATTCGTGTGTACAAGCGTAAAGGGCCGTCAAGCGGAGCACCACCCCATAGCCACGTGTGCGGCGATGCACATGGAGGGATGTGTAGCACCTAAGCACGTTCGCGAGTGTGTGCAAGGCGGAAGTGATGCGCTTATACTGTTCATTCGTCCTCCACTTTCGCCGACACCGACATTTCCAGCCAGCGCACCTCCGCGCTGGGTGATATATATATATATATATATATATATATATATATATATATATATATATATATATATATATATATATATATATATATATATATATATATATATATATATTGTAGCAAAGCATATCGGCACCAGCTGCGAGTCAGAGTGTGAAAGAAGACGTTGAGGTTTGTGTGGTTCGCGCTAAGTGAACCGACCCAGCTGAGTAGGCTTACTCAGTCGCGGTGTCTTGAAGTGTCGCAAGAACACGCTTTGTTTTAATATATATGTCGCTGACACTTCCATTGCGCTGTACAAAGCCGCAATAGACCAATCTCACCGCGTGATATGCGCATGCGCGAGTTTCCAGGAGCGGCGCCGCCGCCATCTTAGTTGTAGTTCTCAAACCACAGCTGCTACGGCTGCGCGTGCTGCATGCTATAAGTTTACTGGCGTTTTTCACGTATCCTTTGGCGTGAACGACGATTGAACGCGTCAGAAAACGATGTCCGAACCTCCTGTGACCGTGTTTCATTCAAATTTGTCCCGTGATGTAGCGCTGTTAGAGAAAAAAAAAGAAAATAAAAAGGTTGGAATGTAAACATATGCGACCTGGTCACGATCTCGTCGTTAGTCCGTGCGCCCTTGTCGCTTCGAATTGCTGTTACGTGTATTCGCTGAATAATTCGCAATAAGAAAAAACAAGTAAAGACGTGTCAGAGGACGTATCGCACAGAGAACGCCAAGAGCGCGGAATGGTGAAAACTGAAGACTTAGTCGAAGGAACGATTTTGCGCTTGTTTTGTCAAAGCAAAACTTCACATGCACAGTGTGTTGCTAGTACAGGGCTTCGACCAAAGTGATGCGCTAGATGTAAATGGGCGGAAAACGATAGCGATGTTAAAAGCGCGTCCGCCTTAGCAGAACGATGACCTGCCGCACACCGTTAGCGAAAGCTTACGGGCCGCTGCTAATATCGCAAACAAGCAGTTCCTGCTGCATAAAGTACGGATGAGTCGGTGAGTAACTTTGGCGACAGGTGCACAACGACGAAAAATCGGCAGCCCGCTCTGCCCGCCGCCCTCAGACCCGAAGGCTCGGCGCCGATGTCGTCGCTAGGCCTTACCGCTTCAAAACTGCGTCGACATAAACTCAGCAGGCGTATGACCCTATGCAGGCCATTCGCGCACATAAGATGACACATTTTGTCACTGGTATTTACTCTTTAACTTGTGCTCGCAATAAAATCACGCATTGAAAACCGAAACACCGGCGGCACCGATGGTTGCTATTGATGCCGGCGTGGCGTAGCAATAGCACTGCGCAGCGTAAAGTATGCGCTAAGCTCGGCTTGTATCAAATCTTTCGTTCACGTTGACTGTCGTTATCGCTCGCAAGAGGTTAAGTATTTCCTAGCGAGCACAATTTTGTCCAGAACACAAGCTGTATCCACTCCTTCGCCGTTGGCGGAGATCGCCAGGCAAGGTGATCATGCGCACGCCATGAATCGTTGTGGTCACTGATCGGTCCGTCTGTGATGTGCCTGAGCTGTTAAGACGCTGTAGGGCATTGCTAAAGTGTCATGCGTAAAAAACACAAAAATTCACAAACACTGCTGAACAAGCCGTGTGCCGTACGAGCCGGTCTGTCCGACACCAGTTCCTGCCGGAGCTTTACATTCTTCGTGAACACGAAAAAAACTGACGCGGTTTTTTTTCAAGCTATTCTTGTAGCATCCCGGCACATAGGACGTAAATCCAACCATCACAACTCTGCGAAACAAGGCCGATAAAGCTAGCTAACGCCGTTCGCCGATGCACCAGCCACGCATTTGAGCGTACCGCGACCGCCGCGAGTACTACAAGTTCCGGCATGCACTGTGGCAGCGGTGGCGCGGTGAAACAGCGCGGTGAGATCGGTCTATTCAATTTCTGACACGCCTTGTTTGAATGATTGCTTTTTTTTTTGTTTTTGTTCTGTTTCTTGTTCTAAGGATCGCTGTGACGATGCGCCTGCGCAGCTTGTTTGTATATATACTTGTTGATCTGCGTTCAATAAATCAGTTGTTAGTTTGCGCCTGTGCTCGTCTCTTCTTCCTCTGTGTTGTGTGGTAGCGTTTTCACAATGAATTCCATGTCTGAACACCAACTTGCCCAACAGTCCACTCTTTTGATGCACTTAAAACTAACTCCAAACAAGGAGATTTCCCTATGAGCCGAGCCACCGAGCCAGCATGTTCAAACTCGCTCGCCGCACTTGACGATTCTGCGTATGTGCGGTGCATGTGCGGTACGTGTGAGCCCTTCCCTCCTCCTTCAAGAGCTCACCTCCTCCCCGCTGTCGGTGACCCGCAAGGCGCCGGCGCATCTTCTGAACTGAGAACACGTCTCGACAAGCGTGGACCATGAAGGACATTGGGAACGCTTCACGAAAGGGGTATAAAATGGGAGAGAAGACAAGCCGCCCAGTAGTTGCCGGTCGCTTTCACGCTCATCTGTACTTTTAAGCGCCTCGCTCAGCCGTATACCGATGTGTTAAGCGTTTGTTGTTTGCTCTTTACGTCGCCTTGTCTTCGCCGCCGGCTCTTTTCGATGGTGAACTTGGTTCGAGCTTCATGAGGTCGCTGCTGAAGGTTCGCCACGCCAGGCTGCTCTAACACTCAATAGCTTGCAGCTGCCACTTTGATCAGCACCGTCTTCCTTAGTTCAAACTTGTGGAGGTTTACATTATCACCGCCCTTCTGGTGTCCATCGTTGGAAAGATGGAATTATGCACTTATCGTTTGATTGCATCACACCCAATGCCGTGATGAGCATGTTGGGTGCACAGGTGTCTCTCCTTCTTCCGAATCATGCCTAAGATCCCTCTGAGATATCGCACCTTCTATATTCCCCTCAATTGAGCAATGCAGCAGCTCTTGTACACACATCACTCTAATGCGTTCGGTGAAGTGTCGACCAGCCAGCGCCACGTGCGCCATTTTTCTCTTTCGCCGGCCAGGTGGACGAGGCTGCTTGCACCCGTCAGCTGGTCTCACTCACCGGATCCTGTAATCAATGGTTTGCATCCTACGTGCCTACAAGGGACAGATTTCTATGCCTTCCGAGGCTCCCGCAACAACCATTAAATGGCTTTGGCGATAAAATTTGGCTACCTTGCCAATATCGCGTGGGAACTGAAAACGTTGTCTCTAGTTCGAACCTTAAGAGTACATACGCGACCTTCGTATACCACCTTCGTTGGGGAGAAAACACACGGAGCCCTTCAAAGGACAGATAATTTACAATGCAATAGTTCCCAGCCATGTAGTGGATCAAGTATTGATAGAAATATACTGAATAAAAGGAACAATTTTGTTTGGCTTATGGGCATCCGACTAAGGTAGAATACCATCACTTCTGGGCCAATGCGTCGCCATGATTGCGTGAGACACCTGGATACTTTGGCCATCGTGTACAACGATTGCACGTCTACCCTACTTCTTGCGACCAAGAATGAGTAAGGCAAAGAGATGCGACCTCTAAAAATGCTGTTTGCAAACAAAATTGAAGCAGCTGAACTGGCAATAAGTAGGAACAAAGATGAACGGGGAATCTACCTGCAACTTACGGTTCGCGGATGGCATCGCGCTGTTCATAATTTCTGGAGATGAACTGCAAAATAAGATCGAAAAACCCAAGTCGACCAACTGTCAAAGGAGACATGGATGATACACTCAGAAAGCACACTATTTGATGACTCGGCGAGTGTTCTTGACTAAACCTGACCGCACAAGAGTCCGTACATTTAGGCCGGCAACAGGCGAGCTTGACAGAATACTGTGTTGGGGAAGTTCGTGCATACCTTGAACGAACGATGAGGTGCTACGGTAAAATAAACAAGAGAACAAAAAAGACAGAAGGAGCGCCAGCCAATAAAGCACCTATCCAGGCTCGTCTACCTACTTGTTAATGTCAGGATGCGCTTGATTGCTTCGGATTCATATCGTGCAAGGATTGTTTGGCGCTTTTTCTGTCTTTTTGTTCTCTTCATCACCTTACCGTTGCACCACATCTTTTATTTTAGGAGGGGAGCCCCTGGTGCTAAGGAACTGACGGTAGTTGAAACTTGCCACTAATTGGCTGACACTCGGAAAGTAAGAAGCTCGAGAAGTGTTTGGATGAAGCGATGGAACAAAACATAGTATTGGCTTAGTATTAGCAGAGAGCCGAGTTGATGAGATGATAAAGAGAGAGTAACTGATATGCTTGGTGTCTATAAGAGGTGAAATAGAACCGGGTGTTTAACGTCATGAGTAGTATAGATAACCATTGGTTAGTGAGGGCGAATGAACGGATACCAATGGATGGAAAGTGCAGTTTAGGGGAGCAGAGACTTTGTTGGGGTGTTGAAAATAGGACATATTTAGGCATCAGATAAAATCCGCTCGCTATGGATTGGTAACTTGGACATCGGAAGAAGATTTCGTCTTGGCGTGGACGAAAATAAACTGGTTATGACGACTCCTGACATTTTTTTTAATATTTAATAGCAGTAGAAGCTCTAAGTGTTTATAATGATCTTGCCACATGAGGCGAATAAGAACAGTTGTGATGGTCGCATTCAGCATGGGGCAACAGTCACAAAAGATTTCGGCATAATTTGTTAACTTCGTGGGATAGCTCACTCGCTGTAAGTCGATCTACCACCTGCCGCTCTTTAGGCGTGTATTTAACTCTCAGTAGATCTCAGCCATACCGATATTGCTCGTTGAACGTTCATACAATATCGTTGTGAATATTGAGTCAGAAAAATTTAGGCAGGGATTACTTTTCTTGGTCGCGCACTGATTTACATCTCTTTATTATTTCTTTCAGGCTGACGTAGGAGAAGTTCTCAAATGTCCTTCCCACGGAATTCCTTCAGTGAGCTTAACTCTGTTCATTTCGCTCGAAGGAAGAATTTACCGCCTCTTTAACAACTCCAAGTAAGAGGTGGGCGTGAAGTGCGAGAACGCTATTGACTTGAAAAACTTTGTCTCGGTTAAACCCTTCAGTGTAAAAGCTTTCATTGTTGCAGCAATTTCACCAACGCTGTAGCGACAGTCTCGCCATCAGCTGGGGCTATTTGACTGCGACGGGAATGGGCAGCGCGCACACCGGCGCAGTCCTTGTTACATTGCACGCTGTAGGTGTAACAGTGAACCGTGTCGCGATAGAGTATGGATCGGCTCCGGCAGCATCTAAACGTCTTTACATTACATCTTACATGTCTTTAGGTCAGGAGCCGATTTTTTACTACGAATCGATCCCATAACATTTTTAAAAGATGTACGTAAAGTTTTCACATGGTATACCCTGGATACCCGTAGCACGGCCTCTTAACAGAGACTATTGCTCCATTAGCAGATTTTAGATACAGCCCATGCCTCCCGGCCTTCAGATGCAAAGGCTTTGAGTAAGCATATGGGCTATATTTATACTAACATCTTATTATCATTTGAACCTCTGAAAATTTTAAACCCATAGATCATCCCACGCATCATTGTCGTAATTTTATCGGATTTAAATCTTTTACACTTCTCTACGGCAACTTGATTTTAGACCACTTCGTAGACATATCACACCTCATTGTTCACTGCTTTTAGGCCACTTTACAGCTATGTCTCATACACCTGTGAGAATTTTAATAGCACTGTCATACATCGTAATCCGAACTGACGCTCTTTGGCCAAGTTTGGCCCTTGCGCCCTTAAAACTTCATTCATTAATTTATTCGGTTCGCGCAAAGGCTGCGGTGTTCTTGGGTGGTTCGACTGCAGCGCAAGTGCTCTGTCGGGTGCTCTATCGAGTGCTTGTAGCGTACCCGGCCTTTATTTCTGCCGAAGATTCCCCGAAGAGCCAAGAGCAGAATCGGTAAAAGCTCGTAGTGTCCAGTGTGCCGATAGCCTAGGATTGGCGTCACAATGATAGTCTCTGAGAGCGCGCTTGCGTACGAAGTACACAAAACAGTGAAATATAAGTTAGCGGTACCCAAGCCGCGAGGAAACGCTAAACATTAAAATAGGAGTGTACGCCTATTCATGGCAATGGCGATACTCGTTAGTATCTGGGTGTTTAAGTTTCTCGTAGTACATCTCTGCCCACAATGAATATATCAAGCGTTACGCCCCGCCGCATGCCTGAGTGCCATCGCAGAAGCTTCGTTACTTCACCCAGCTCATTAAGGTTACTACTTCTTAAACCGCCGGTTCATCCGAAATCAGAACAATATTAACCTGCCTGGAGCCTGGCGCTGACTCACTCGTTTTTTATTCGGAAAGTGTGCATAACTTCGCCTGTCTCTTCATGCTTTCTACCACCAAACAAGTACTGCAACCGCCACGAAGTTAACATTGCCCCGGACTGTGAGCGATTAGGCATGTTTGTGATACGCTTCCAAGGTTTCAGCTAACAACGCAACAATGACGAGACAGAGAGGCAGGTAGAGCTTTCTGTTAGTGCTCTGTATACTTTTCTGTTCCCTCCGCGTTTTGGTGCGCTGTTACATGAAACTTTGTCCTCTTGTACTGTCTCCCTGTGTGTGTCCTAATTAAATGTTGCCATGGTGTTTACAAATGCCGAGCGCGATACTGAGTTGCAACAAACTCAACACCACGACCGAGCCAGACGTCACGAACGTAGTCATGGTAAACGACGTTAATAAAAGCGACAGTCCGGTCTTCTCGCTAGAGCCACTGCCGCCGCTGCCTTCTTCCCGTAAAGAAAAAGCGTAGTAATATAACTCGCGCCACTGAAGCTAAACAAAAAAGACAATAAAAAATCCACCATATCGTTTGAAGTCGTGAGCTAGAAAACTAGACAAATTAACACCATCGTCGTCGCCATCATAATCATCATTCTTTCTACGCCCACGGCAGGGCAGAGACCACTCCAGTAGATCCCCAATTATCCCGGTCCTGTGCTAACTACTACCACGCTATCTCCCTCGAGCTTCTTGACCTCATCTGTCCACGAAACTTTTTGCCGCCCCTTGCTAGGCTTGCCTTCTCTAGGGATCCACTCTGTTACCCATTATGACCAACGGTTGTCTTCCCTACGTATTACATGCCGTTCCCACATCCATGTCTTCTTTTTAACGTCTATTAAGATGTCCTTAACACGTGTTTGTTCCCTGACCCACCCCGCCGTCTTTCTGTCCCTTAACATTACACCTATCACTTACCGTTCCATTGTTCGCTGCGTCGTCCTCAATGAAATTGAACACATTTAGTGAGCCATTTAGGCATCGTGTGTGTGTGGGGGGGGGGGGGGGGGGTGAGGGGGATAAGATAGATTTGCCAGCCTCCAGCCCCTCTTCTAGCCCTACCCCCTCTCCTTCCGTAAAAGTGATAGCCGTCTGTGCGGAATCGGAAGTCTGGTGGAATGCCAGTCTTATTATCTGGGCAGCTATGTTATGTTAAAATTTGTTGACAGATATTCGCATACGCACGCGTTCAATATTCTTAACCAAAGCACTACAGGACAATAAATTACGAAATCAAGAAGTTTCTAGATATGCACTTTGCAGTGAGGAAGAGCAACGGTATCTCGTCGTGTATTTGTTGACAAATTTCAATGGCTTTCGACGTTTCCACGAAAATACCTTGATTCAACCGCTCTTCAATCGTTTATCAATAGTAACGTAATCGTCATCTTTTAAGGGAATGCTGTAAAGGAGGCTCTTGCTTGAAAAAGAGGAGGAGATATATTTGTCTATATATTGTCATATAAATTCGTCACAACGTGAGACGCTATATAGAGAAGTGCGGCTGAGGGCCTTTTTTTTGCCAAGAAGATGCTTTCCGTTTGGAAGTGCGCTTTTCAGATGATATCCTTTTTTCTTGTAGATGTGTCAGGTGAAGAAACACTACAAGGATTTGGACTACAATATTGAAGTTACGAGAGTTGACGAATTGGATGACGAATTCGACTGCCTGAAAAACTTGGGAGACCAATATGGCGCCCTTAGGGAGTTTCTGTACCTGGAGACCTATATAACTATACTTCAAGGCCCCTAAAGATTATGAAAACTGTTTGAGAGATATATCGAAAGCACAGATTGACAAAGCGATAACAGAATAACTTTACTTCAACATGGTCAGAACTCATTACAACTTTGTCTCATTCGTGTAAAAAAGAAAATATATATGAAAGCTCAGTAGATGCCCTAGTGTGCGGCGCCAAGTTGCGGACTGTTGACGCACCACCTAAATTTGGCCGACATAAGAAATTTTCACCTCACGTCCGCGTTTGCAGATGCATAGATAGATAGATAGATAGATAGATAGATAGATAGATAGATAGATAGATAGATAGATAGATAGATAGATAGATAGATAGATAGATAGATAGATAGATAGACAGACTGTGATCGACGCAGTTGTGCGACATGGTACGACGCACTCTTTCCGGGCTTCTTATATCAACGGAATGGCGATGCATATTGGGGTGAACCGTTAGTACTGGATGAGATAGCTACGGGCCGCGTGTTTCTATCTCCCCGAGGAGTCGCGCAACCGAGAGGGAAAACGAAGAGGCGCGAGGAGAGAAAGGGACCGGCCGGAGTGGCGGGCGGCCGTTCCGCTGCCTCTATAGGGGCTACGCGAGTCGTGGCGATTTAGTGTTTAAAGGTCCGACAGTGATTTGCGAAGGCGACGCGGGAGAAGTGCGTGGCTCTCACCAAATTGTCGATGAGCTGGACTGAAAGACGGATGATCGAAGCTCAGCAGGCTTGCGAAAAGGACGACACCGGATGTCTAGTTGCGACGGAGGACGTGGGCGGCTAAGCGGCTCGATCAGGTGGTAGCGACATCTTGGCCAGGCATCTGAATGTGGAACTCTGACCCGTAGCCCGAATGTTCAAAGTATGCCTACGGGCACAGGATTCAGTCAGTCCTCGCCTGGAGCTTGCGAGCCGCTGAGATTCCGATGGCTGGAGTCGGGTCAGCAGGAGGTCCTGGTCGGGTGAAACGCTGGTAGCTCGGGTCCGGAACCCGACTGCCGTCTTCAACGCCCGGCCCGGTGGACGATCCTCTGCCTTCACTCGCTTTCCTGGAACTCTCCCCTCTGAATTCGATGCTGCAAGCTTTTCTTTTCTTTCGGCTTACTTGTTCTTTCGTGATTTGCCATTTTTACGTTCTCGTGTTTACCCGCTATTGGCCGCTGGGAATTCCGTGTGTCTTCCTGGTTGGTCCTGTTCCTTTTACTTTATTTTCTAGCGCCACGTCTTTCGTTCTTCGTCATGATCTTTCACGTGCTGTTCTCCCGATCCGCGAGAGTCTTCTCTCGTTGTCTTCTTTTTCATTGCGTCACTTTCTTTTTTGTTTTTTCGCGCAGACTTTTCAAACCGCACACATCACACATCACAAGCTTTCACCTCTTGAGCAATAGAAAGATAGCAGAAAACCGCGGCTGGGAAGTTGAGGGATGACTCCGTGCTCTGTGATCTTATATCGCACTTGCAATATTGAAACCAACTATCGCTTTTGCTACCGTTTCGAAACAAATTATAGAAACTGAACTTAAGTGCACTCCAGCAAGTTCATGCTCTGGTAATACGCTCATTAAAACTTACAATGGAGGAGATTTAACTGCTCAACACCTCCTCTGCTCTCTGCAATGCTCTGCTCTCTGCAATGTAATAATGAAGTTTACTGCTTCCGGCGTTGGCCTTTCTCTCTTCAGACAACAAAATATTGTTTAGGTAATATTATTGACGGACACAGTTGATCCTAATGTAACAAAAATTGGGGGACCCTTAAGCTTCGCCTTTAAGAGTTGAACGCGATAGCGAAATCCGTCCCCTAGTGTGCACTTGAACCACTCAGTGCATACTTATTAATGTGTGTTGTAACACACACACACACACACACTGACACAGACAAACACACACGCGCGCGCGCGCGTCGTGTCTATATAGTAATGGTAGAGGTTTTCGATCTATTTAACAACACTTTTATATCAACTTATTGAAAATTTTGTACAGTGATGTAGTCACATGGTCCTGTATTATGAACTGCGCGTAGGCGTGACACTTACTAAATGGTCAGATTCTGTCGTCCTTCGTGCGTTAACTATCTGCAGCTGTCCGATTTGTTCTTCTGGAGACCTCTTCCGGCCAACCGCAACAAGCATCGCCTTATGGTCGGTGAAAGGGCAATTGCAGTACTTCACTTTAATGGTGTCGTGAGAATGAAATGCTAAAAAAGTGAATGCAGAGCACCCGACGAGACCGCATATAGGCTCTGCTGTAGTAGCATGGCCTCCGAGATGGCAGGCGCGGTCACCGTCTCGGAGGCCTAGGTAGTCGAGACATTGCTTGATATGTCTTCCGCTAGATGGACATTTTTGGAGCTGCTGAAAAATGATAGGGGTAACGCTAAGAAATAAAAAACGAGCGGAATGGATCAGAGAACAGACAGGAGTAGCCGATATTATCATATCAATTAAAAGAAAGAAGTGGACCTGGGCAGGACATGTCATGAGGAGGAAAGATAACAGATGGACAGTAAGAGCGACGGAATGGATACCAAGAGAGGGAAAACGCAACAGAGGCAGGCAAAAGGTTAGATGGAGCGATGAAAGTAAAGTTTGCGGGCATAAAGTGGAACCAACTCGCTCAGGATAGGGTGGAGTGGAAATCGATGGGAGAGGCCTTCGTCCTGTAGTGCACCTAAACAGGCTGATGATGATGATGGTGGTGATGATGATGATTTTTCGCTCACGGCCGACACCGACGACACCGACGGCGGTATTTCTGCGGAACGAGCTCTCTAACGCTATCGTGTTAAAATGCGACAGCGGCAGTTAGTAGCCAGTAGACATGGGACAAAGGAATGTGGCAGCAAATACATTCCCGGTCAATTAGGTTTTAGCCATTGTAGGTTGTTAGGATGGGCAGGCATTAACTAGGAGTGTGCGAAAGGTAATGCTCTTATTCGAGGCAAATAGTCTACTGGGTCACATGATTTAGAAATGCATAATTAAAATAACTGCCAGGGGTATTTAGAAGAAAATACAATAGCTTAAATCAGTCCGCTTCTAAAAATCAATCCTTCCTTTCTGGACTTGAAACAGCAGTTGAACACCATGATCTTGTAGAAGTTGCGAAATTGTACGGTATCGAAAGTATAGTGGTGCAGTTCTGAAAGAAAAAATTAGACAGCAGAGTGGGCGCTTCCACATGTGTTTTAAAATATGTGGCAACAGCGTTTCTAGACGTAACAAGACTGCTATACTGAAGCCTGTAATTGCCTTCTTCCCACGTAATTTAATGTTTAAATATACTATTTACTGATTCCAGCATGTTACACTTGTCCATATTGCTTCCTGAAGCATCGAATCTATAGTCGTGTGTGTCAAGTGTGCCCGATAGCAGTAATTGTGCAGCATTTTGCTCTAAGCAAGCACTGCGAAATTTTTAACACTTGTTTGTGTCGTCACAATCAAACCATTTTATCTGCATGGTGTATACTTTCCTTTAGGATATGTAATATAATAATACGAGATTTTAAATTGGGTTCTCTTTGGAATTTCATGTAATGATGTTGCTGTATTCTCTCGCTTTCAGCGGGTTCATGGCCAAAGGACCGGCTCTTCTCGGGCAATCAGTTACAGCCGGAGTGCAAGAAGCGCCTTGTGAAGTTCCTCGATCGAGATAAACGTCGCCGTGCTCTTGGCCAGGAATCGGCGCTTCGTTTAGAAAGTCATTGCCCTATGCAAGAGCTACAACGATCTAATACAGCAACACGTCTCGACTCGGCAACCTATGCGAAGCGGCTACTAGTTGGAGACTCTCTAACACCACGGGCCCCTCTTCATTCCTCTAGCAGGTCAAGAACTTCGTCCCTGAGGAAGCGGCGCGACAGCCTTCTTTGGTACTATTCACTCAGGAGCCCACCTCTGGCCTTCCAAACACGCTCCGCTATAAATTTCATTTCCGAAGAAGTCGCTCAAGTTGTGCAACACCAGCCGCAAACACCCCTGAATCTCACCTATGCCCAGGCAGTACAGCCTGTAATAATAATAATAATAATAATAATAATAATAATAATAATAATAATAATAATAATAATAATAATAATAATAATAATAATAATGTTGTAGTAAACGAATCGGAAATTGCTTGGTTCATGCGGCGCAATAACATTTCGTTTGCATGTTTACAGGAGCACCTATGCGATTGATCGGCAGCGTTCTCTGGCTGTATCAGAAAAATGCTGCAACTTGAAGGGCCCGTTTAGGTTTGAGAGTGAATTAATAATGATATGGATGAAACAAATTTGTGAGTTTGTAATGCCATATTATTATTATTATTATTATTATTATTATTATTATTATTATTATTATTATTATTATTATTATTATTATTATTATTATTATATCATAGTTTAATAATAATAATTATGAGTAATAATAGTTTATTTAACGTGCCCAGGAACAACCGTAAGGTTGTTCCTGGGCAAGTTAAATAAACTTTTGATTGATTGATTATAGGTTAATAACAATAATATGAAATTACAGGACGGAGGGCGCCTGCTTTGACTTCAATAAATCACGTGAATTGTGGGAGATCTAACAATGGCTGATCCGCGGGCGCATTTAGCACAATCGCCGTCGAGCGCCGCCGCGCTCCTGCAGTGGACCTGGCCTCTGTCGTGACGCAGGGATGTTTGCAACCGAAACCTCACTGGGTAGCATGGCGAGGTCACCTGGTTGAGAAACTATAATGCTGGAGTTGGCAAAATGATAACAAAATGTTTACTGACACTAGGATGACTTATATACATAATAGATGCACAGCAAGGGACACAGCGTAGAGTGAACTGGATGGACACCAAGACGTAGAGTCCAAAACACGATCTCCCGGAATGCATGGTCCTTAAATATACTACAGCCTCTCCCTCCTCCTCAGCCAGAGACTGACGAGCACGGCTATTTATACTTCGAGCAATTTGCAAGGTCAACCCATCCACGCCGCGCGTCCACCTCCTGCACACTGGGCCCTCTGGTTGCCACCGGCCCAAGTCATTACGACATGCGTGTCCTGGATTTGCAGCGCGAATACGTTCGAAAAACAATAAATAAATAAATAAATAAATAAATAAATAAATAAATAAATAAATAAATAAAACAAACGTCAGCCTGTTCTTCGTTGTGATAACCCTCGGACGAGCAAAGCTGCCGTTTTATCGTTCATCGCGCCACTGGTAAGGCTGTCAAGTTATTGTCATGACCAATCAGTTATACCGTCGTACATCGCCAAAACGTTATGTCGTTTATCAAATCGTTGTTCCTCAGCACTCCACTTTCATCATTTTCTACGTACCGCATCTGATTCATCACCATGCTAACTTCTTTCTTTGCTCTGTCGCTTACTTTCATGCTTTGTTGCTTTCTTTCTTTCTTTCTTTCTTTCTTTCTTTCTTTCTTTCTTTCTTTCTTTCTTTCTTTCTTCTTCTTTCTTGCTTGCTCTCCTTGCATTTGTGCTATGGATACGTAACAGCCGCCACGGAAATCGAACCCGAAACTTCAAGCCGATGGTCTGCAACGTTTCATCGCACATTCGGTTTCACATAATCACCACCATGTAGTAGCGGACCGAGGTCAAGAGTTATTCAATATCAACAACTGCGCGCGTTAACGCGGCACATTAGGCTTCCTGCAAACACCACCATGCAGTAGTGGGCAGAGGGCAAAACCGGCTTCGATTTTCCCGCCTGCATAACAACGTGATCGCCCGACGAACAGGATAGCCTCGGCACTGAACAGTTCAGCTGCTAAAAAAGAAAAAAAAATATCCACACATATCCACGGAGTGAATGATGATGAGTGGGCGAAGCTCCGAAGGTTCATGGGTAAAAACCGTGAATCTTCCGTGAATATTGCCCAGTACATCAAAGACGTTACAAACACTGTGTGTCACCATCTAGCGCTCTCCTATCATACTAGAGCACGCAGCGAGCGCCTCCGCGCCATCTATTGATCAATTCACGTACTAGCTAAGCAGCACCGCAGCGCTCGGACGGACAGACGGACGGACGGACAGACAGACAGACAGACAGACAGACAGACAGACAGACAGACAGACAGACAGACAGACTCCCATGCTACGCGTTCCCATACATCTGAATGGATGGATGCTGGATGGATGCTATGAGCGTCACCTTTGTAACGGGGTGGTGACTTGTGCGCCACCAGGCTCGTAGAACTTTTTTTTTTCCTCTCTTTAAATTTTCCGCATGCCTTTTAAATTTACTTCAATCAAATCGATCATACTATAGCAAAAACGGAAATTCATAGCCCAGTTCCCTGCCCCTTATGGCAGAAAGTCCATATTTGTCCCTATAATTATTTTTGTCCGTTCTCTCTAGTTTTCTGCCACCAGTATTCTAACCGTCTCTTACTTATTTCAATCGCGGCTATGTTCAGCTTCCCGTTGTTCGCCCTAAAACCCAAGGCTTCCTGTAGGGTGGTGCCCAAACGTACACCTGGGTGGATATTTCCGCATTCAATCAGAACATGCTCCGTCGTTTCCCTATCTTCCTCACAGCATGTGCATTTTTCTTCTTCTTTACTGAATTTCGCTTTATAAATACGCGTTCTAAGGCAGCCCGATCTCGCTTCAAACAATAAAGCGCTTCCTCTTGAAATGAAGCGAGCGCCGCGGCGCCATCTAGTGAGCACTTCATAAAACTACAGGTGGCTACATACTATGTACAGAGGAGGGAACGACCCACACCCTCAGGAGCTTCGCCCTAAAGGAATCCTCCAGCTCATGCAACGCGTTCGCACAGCTTTTTAACCCCTTTTCGCCCCCATCTTACTTTGATCTGTGCAGGTTCCGGCTCGCTCGTGGGAACGAACGCAAAGTAAAGCCGTTCCGACCAAGGCCGCATTGACGGGACCGTGGGAATCCCTTCAAACTTGACTCTCTAACTCCACTAACACCTAAAGAATTCGAACGATCTCTTTTTTTTTTTTGCGGCAGGCGATTCATGAGCCAATGAATTCGTTTCGTAATATTATTTGGGAATCAATTGGAAAGTTGTTGTGCAGCCCCTTTGATGGCGAACGTTTTGTATTTTGCGCGATGAGGTTCAATCTGACCTTCCGAGACAACTGACTTCCTCATATAAATGACAAAATGTTTATTTGCGCTTCAATGTGCTCGTAATAAATGTACCGTGCCCTTCCTGTTCAGTGGGCATGAGCCATGCAACACAACCAGCCTGATTGGTTAATAACAACGTCGTCCAAAAAAAAATAATAACGGCAAAGAGACAACGAAATTCCGTGTAGGCGTCAATCCTAAGTGTCGTATGATGTGCAGAGTGCGTTGAATAATCCCTCAGGACCTGTACTGACGTCTCCGTGCATAGCCCCAGTGGGACGAACTCTGAAGCCAGAATTTCTCTGTAGAAGTCATACAAGTCGCAGTGGTGTTATTTTTTTTTGTTTATAATTGATTTTGCCGTTCGAGATGCGAAGGATGTTATAAAAGGTGCAACAAATGCATTGAAGTTGACAGAAAAGTACCCGGAACGAACTTTTTCCCCAAGGCAGAGATACCATGCGCTTGTGATTGCGAGGGATCTGTTGTCATTTTTCTTTTCCCTCAGGTCATGGAGTTCGCATCACGGAATAAATAATTTCGTCTAAAACATCACACTTCTATCACCTATATTTGTTTGATATGTTCTCACTGCATTTCCCTCGTAGATTTGCGTGTGAACGGGCACCTTTTTTTTTTAAAGATAATTCCTCTGAACCTCGTCGAAGAAGGTAACAAAGAAAACTCTTGGATTACCTTGTTGCTGTCTCTCAACATCTAGTGCGAGTTTCGTCGCCAAACAAAGATGGGTAAGCATTGTCAGCTGCCATTTTCTTCTTCAATATTGTTTCGCTGCTCGTCAGAACTGGACGCACATGAGAGCAGGCGCGATGTATACTATTTTAACAGAACGTGTATTGGTTGGCGCTTTCATTGAAGGGTCAGCAATACCGACCAAGGTAATGCCCGTACCGCCTAACGCCTCATTGTTTAGAAGTTATATATTGTAATGTTGATTCAGAAATTTTATTTGCCGTTTAAGTGATGCGTCGTATTGTGGCTTCATTTGCATCAGAACGACGTGAGCAGCGGACGCAATAACCCAGCTAATCGACGACTGTTGCGAGGCAGGTTTTATACCATGTGGTCATTAATTAAAAAAAGAAAATAATAAATAAATATGTACATCGTCTACACGCCACTATTATGGCAAGAGCTTCCACTGGTGTACGTTAGGAGAAGTTAAGTTTTAAGTTCCGGTGTAATATTTTGCGATGATAACGTCGTCATTGCAGAAGAGCCGCTCAACGCTTAGAAATTCAAAGCTGGAGAAAAGCGGAATTTTTGCGTAGTAGTCATTTTAGGTGTGCGTGTACGAACATTTCTTTCGCATATAGACTTAATTTAACTTTTCGAAAATAGGGATGAGAACCAAGTAAACGTTCCATAACTGATTAACAAATATGGATCTACCACTCCCCTTTTTTACCAAGCAAGCACATCGCGTCTGATTTTCATAGTCACTGCGCCATAAAATAATTCATGACGCTACACTTACCAGTGATAGTGGCTTTGACTATGAATAGGATGCGTTTATTTGCTGCTTGATACTTCTCATTTAACAAAAATAATTGTATTGCAGTCGCTTACGCGGAACAGCGTTGCGACGATTGTGCTAACCGAATGCATAATTCGGTGTAGTGTAGCTTCAACTGAAAAAAAAAAAAAAAGTCACCGCCCAAGCACTCCGTACAAATGGTTAACCAGCGAAGCTGAAATGTGCGGCCCCGGTGTTTAGCAGTGGGTTCAACCTGACACAGACGTTGCAGCCGAAGCCAAAGTGCCGCTGGAGAAACTCGCTGAAAGCGGGCGTTCGCCCCGGCGAACGCGCTCCCGCAATGATCACGTCGACGCTGTTTTGCCCACAGCGCCGCTTCTTCGGCGCGCTGTCGTTGCAAGCGTTTGACATCGCGGCTAACATCCGTGGTTTACCTATGTGGAGAGAGAGAGAGAACAACTTTACTACCCATGTGGAAGCTCTCAGTCGAAGCTCATGCGCGCGTGCTCGGCGCCACGGCTGCGACGGGATGGACGACGTCACTCACGGGCCAGCCAATGGCACGCGAGCTTTGGTACGGCGCAGAGAAAGACGTCACTGGAAGGCGCAGCCAACGGAGCCCGCTCGTGACACAGATGCCGAACGGTTTTTCGTTTTTACTCGCGATATACAGCTTTTGCTGTAAAACTGGATGAGCACACCATCGGAGTAAGCTGCTGAGGTTGTGCACTCGCAGTCTCCTTTGCTCTGCTGAGGATTCTCCAGTGGCGAATCAATCAACTACACGCGTGCCACAGCTGCATATCCCTAATTGTCCCAATCGCAACCAGGACCGCCACGATATTTCTCGTTGTGATTGCTCTCATAATGACTGCATGTTTGGATGGTCCTTCAACTGTCCATCCTGCCATTCACTTCTTACCAAATCTTTCTGTAACGTTCCCAGCCTTTGTTCTTTGATTTGTACTCTGCAAGTCTAGGCGTAAACCAATCGCAGCATATGGTGGCGCAAATGATTCCTCCAGGAAACTTTGCTATTTTGTCAAGTGAATTTGAGCAGTTCCCATGATGCACGACATGCAGTTACATGAGTTGAACGTTCTCGGAACTTACTTTGCTTCCGCCACGAATTAATAAATGACAGAATTTCATGTCATCTTATGAATAATGGAGTTATTGGTATTTTCTTATCTGTGCGAAGGGGTATTCTCACTTGTACTTTGCTGGACGCGAAATCCGATACAATCTGTTACTGCAAATGTGGCATCGCACCATTTACGAGCGCCGAATAGTAAACGAGTAAGCGGCATGTCAGACACCATACGGGAGTAGCGTTCCGGTGGTATGCATGCAGTGCGCCGCTGTAGATCGTCAAGTAGCATAAAAAACGGTAACGTCCCGTCCGGCAGAACTTATTGTTGAGACGCAAGAAGCACTGCTGAAATGCCGACGGCTATCATATTAATTTGCCAGAGAGCTTATAGGTGTGCACGTGCAGTTATGTGTAGAGTGATTGCATTTTCGAATTAATGAATAAGTAACTCCTTAATTTTACATGTTTTTTTTAGATCAAAGTGTCGCCGAATCAGCGGGTAAGTACAAATAAAACATTTGGTGAACTTATTGTTATTTATATGCACGCATGCTTGCTTCATTTCACGTGAAATAAATATGAGAGAGGACGTGGCGTGTTTGAGACAAATTTATCGAGCCAATTTGGCGGAAAAAGGAATGAGGTTTCTAACGTCATCTTCACAAAATGTTGGCGCGTGATTCAAAGATGAAGCCCAGTTGAAACTTTGACGTTCATTTTCTGCGGCAATATTGGACGTAAAGGGGCGAAATTAACAACAGTGTAGTTCCCCGATAATAATCTGTCAGTCTAAACCAATTTAGTGTATCACTGTAGTGTCGCTTTAAAGGATAAAAATTTGCGATCCGTGAGTCTGTAGCACGAAGTCAGAGAACGAGGCTGTATGGTTTTCTTGAGGAAGAGGTTTTAGTGTACATACTTTTCGTGAACCGCAAACAGTTTTTCTGCGGAGCGCGCACGGACTTGTCTTGTACACCATCGTGTTACACCAGTGGATGAAACTTTTCTTCCTTTACTTAAACGTTCCATAACATTGCCATACTGCGCAAAGCTCATTTGACAGTTTAATTCCTTGAGCAACGGTTATGGTGGAGTACAAGGCACCGACAAGTGGAGTGCCGAAGTTATCACAAGGGACGCCGACACTACGGAGCTAATGTGCCGGGGTGCTATCCTGGTCCTTGTCATATCCCGCCACCTTGGCAGCAGCTTCGGTTGGCCCAGAGGGCAGCAGCAGGCGCTCTGACAGGCTCAAAAACGTCGCCATTACGGAATTTCACAACGTCCAGGATAGCACTACCGGGCAGTTCTTTCTTTCTTTCTTTCTGTTGCTGTATTCCCTTTATTATTATGCTTCTTTCTTCCTGTGTGTTGTTCGTTCTTTCTTTCTGTCCTTTCATTTTCTTCTTTTCTTCCTTTTGTAGAAAAATCCTAGCGGTTCATGTGGCTCAGATACGTTAGGTTCTTCGTTTGTCAAGGGTGCACTGAAGAGCATGCGTGTGTTACAGGCGCGCGACTTGCGCTGCCGCACGACTTGCGCCATGCACACGATGATTGATGATTGTGGTTCTATTACACGGGACCCTGAGTCACCCTCGGGCTTGGTTTTGAAAACGGTTGCTTCTGTATTGGAAGCCCCTCAGAAATTCACAGCTGAAAGAGTTTTCTAAAATGGTTTGTTAGGAGCCAAGATAATGCTACCGGAAAACCGCCCTTTCCAGTTCTGGCTCAGGTCCACGGAACAGAGCCCATAGAGCTCTTGTGGGCGGCGTAGAAGGAGGTGCCCCGCCCACCGCGTTACGTGACCAGGCTTCAACGTCTATGGGAGTGGCTGACTGAAAGAGCGCGATTGCCGGGGACTCTTGGAAGCACACGCTTGTGGCCGACTGCTCACTACGCGCCTGGTCTCGGTCGCGTGCCCTCGCGATCACTTCTTTTTAGGGGCGAAGCTCCTTAAGGCGTGGGTCGTGCGTTCCCGATGTATGTAGTAGTAGTAGTAGTCGTAGTAGGTAGCCATAGTCGTAGTCGTAGTAGGTGCGTGCCCTCCGGCGCGTGCCTGCCGGAGGGCACGCACGCGCCGAGGGCGAGCGCGTGGCTCCCGGCGCTCGCCCTCGCCGCGAGCGCCGGGAGCCACGTGCTCCCCGGTAAACTCGACACTGCCCCGGCAAACGCGAGAGACAACGTTGGCGCAGGCAGCGTCTCCTAGCGAGTTTCTTGATTGAGAAATACCGACTGCTCGCGTTGGAGAAGCGTTCACCGGCAAAACCCATATATATATATATATATATATATATATATATATATATATATATATATATACATATATATATATATATATATATATATATATATATGCACTGGATCTTGACTTGCAATGAAGTGCCGGTGGGAGATTTCACTTGTGCATTGTGCATAGTTGAACCGTGAGGATTCGTAGCATGCGCGTTAACTAAATTAATCCGGAACTCGGCACGATCTACGATGCACATCCCGAGCTTCGCCCACTCATCATCATTCACTCCGTCGATATACTGTAATTTTTTTTCTTTTTTGATCCTCCGAGGCTTTGTTTTCGTTCATTACACCCGTTTAGGCTGGGCGATGCACGCGATTACTACCTCTGTCGGCTGCTTGTCTTCAGTGTTGAGCATACGACAGCGCCAGGATAAACTGCGCCACTACCAACGCTGATCCACCTTATTGTGTATAAACCCAAGTTAGTTAATGGTTGACTGATTGTAGATGGGTTAATCATCCTGTCGGGCTCGAGCCCGCGACTACTATGACTCGCAAGGAAGACTTTCAGTACAGGAATTCACACGTGTCGACAGATTAACGTGGAATAAGATGCGTTCAGATGCGGTGAGACTGATGGAATCACTTGGTGCGAATACACCCTAATATGCACTAGTTGAAACAGCGAAGCTGTTTAAGCAATTCGTGAAACTAGGAAATCTGCAGAATCCCCGCTAGTCTATGTAATGCTAGCATAACCATGCCAAGCTGTAGTAAAGCCAAGTTAAGCTTCCTAAGATCAGCCAGGCGAGGTCTAATTCCGCTGAGTCTAATTCAGCGGAGCCTAATTAAAGGGACCCTGAAACGGTTTTGACGATTTTGTGCAAACATGGTGATCCGGTAGAGCGGGTCACTAGGACCATTACAGGACAGATTTCAGCGCTGTGCGTAAAGTGTGTAATTTACAATAAGGTTTTGAACACGCCTATCGCAAAAGGTCGCAGCGGCTCGCCAAAAGGCGTTTTCAAACGCCCCCGTCATCGACCGATCGAATGAGAGGTCGCTGATTGGCCCCGAGCCAGTGACGTGCACGTCATTTTCAAAACCTAGCTGCGAACAACGTGCTTCTACAACGTAATCCTTCGTTTCAGCCAACGGTATCGTCGCGGCATCTGGCGGCGTACACACGAGTCGCCGGCGCTCTATTACAGAGGCTAGCACTGCCGAGGCGGGCGACCTCAGTGAGGATATCGGGGCGCTATGTCGCTACGGGAGGCTCGGCTGAGCGGCTGACGCGGGAGGCGCTGGCGTCGCTAGCGCGCACTCCGCAGCAGATCGAGTTGAGGAGGAACAGCAGTGGAAAGGAGGAAGGCGACAGAAATAAGCCCATAGCTGCCTTAGCGCATGGTGCTTCGCTTTATTTATGGTGTGAATGATTTCACAATTGTGTTGCCTAATCAGTGAGGCAATGTCAAAAAAAACGTTTCAGGGCCCTTTAAGGTAAAGTGAACCCTTGTTCAGAAAGCACTAATTAATCGATATTTCAGTAATTCAAGCGTAATTACGATGTGAAAAAGGAGGCATGGCTAATTAGGCTCAGAATAATAACCTAAGTTTAATTCAGCTATAATAGTAATTCAATCAAGTCGAGCTGGATTAAAGCAAATTCAGTGAAGACTAAATCAGCTAATATAATCAAGTCTAGTGTAAATAAGCTTAGACTAAGTAGGCCTAGGTTAATTAAGGTAGGACTAATTAAACCATGCACAACTAAGTTATCAGTAATAAAATTAACTAATGTAGTCAATTCTAGAGTAGGCTAATTATACCGAGCTTAATTAAGCCTGGTCTAATTAAGCCATGCATAAGTAAGCTGTAACTCATAAAGCCTAAATGAGGCAGGACTAATTATTTCAACATTATTTTGGCTTCAGCTAATGAATTTAAGCCTAATTAAGCTGAGACTAAATACAAGACTAATTAAGATAACATTATCTAAATTAGATATAATTAGTTCAATATTCATTATGTGACGTCTAATAGATCTAATATAATAAAGTCTAGTATAACTAGGCCTACACTAATTAATCCAAGCAAATTTATGTTATGACTAATTAAGTCAAGCTTATTAAGTTTTGTCTGATTCGGTGTAAGTTAGATCAAGCTTAATTATTCTAAGATTAAATAGGTCAGGTAGTTAAGATTCAGACAAGCTAATTCAGCTGAGCCTATTGAAGCATGCCTGATATTCATTCATTATTTTATTCTTTCCGTACGATAACAGGAAATGGAGCAAAGGCAGTTAAATAATAAAGGCGTGATCCATTTTAATCCGAACTAATGCACTTTAGTCCATCCTAATCCGCTGTAATCATTCTTAGTCACCCTAGTTTAGTTTAACCTACCGTAACTCGCTCTAATACGTCATAGTGCACATTAATGCATTTCAATATTTATAGTCTTAATCCACCCCAGTGCGCATTAATCAGCTCTAATCCATCTTAATGCGTCCTAGTCCTGTAATCCACCTTATCCAAGAAAGATTCTGCGTTCGACTCCCGTCTTGGTCCTGAGTTCTAGTCACAGAGGGTGGCGCATTGAAGTCCCGTAGGGTATAAGCCCATCTGCAATCACTGATCAATGATTCATTAAAGTTTTGGAATTACTTATAAATAATTTCTTACAGGCTACTGGCATGCATTTGTTGGCTCCTTGGGAAAGGATATTTATGGTAATTTTGCACCTCACCGTTCGTGCCGACGCCGAGGTAGCTTAGGGACACCTTCCAATGGCATCAATGAGACTTGCGCATTAATAAATACAATTTTTACATACTCCCAGCAACTATTTTGCCTACGTGCTCACAACGCAAGGAAAACCGAGCGCTCGGCACACGCGCGCTTTTGGTTTTGAAAAACGCGCGCTGCGGAGGGCCCGCACACGGGAGCGGTGGGCACAAGCCGAATGAGTCAATTTATGTCTGCGATCGGCCAATAGCATCGATGCTCCGTGTATGTGCTCTATGGCAAAACACGGAGCGTGAGTAGAAGTCGAAACTGTGAGCTCCGCTTAAGAACGCTACGCTTCGAGGATGACTACAGCATTTGGTTGAGATATTCATTACAGCGTAGGCTAGGCATAGAATATATTTTTTCTTACCAAGCCCGGGGAGTGGTTCAGGACCCCTTTAAGGAAAGCATGCTAATTTCTTCGGCCAATGTCGGCAGCACGGCTAAGAGTCGATGGGGGGAGGGAAAAGGGACTGAAAGAGATAGAAAATATAGAGAAAAGCCGCACTGCAGGGCTGCGCCAAGTTTTAACCACCTGGGGTTAATTAACGTTCACTGACAACGCACAGAACGGGGGGGCCGCCTCGGTGGTGTAGCGGTTACATGGTGCTCGGCTGCCACCCAAATAGCGCAGGTTCGATCCCTGCCGCGGCGGTTGCATTTTCGATGGAGGTGAAAATGCCAGAGGCCCGCGTACTGTGCGTTGTCAGTGCACGTTAAAGAACCCCTGGTGTTCAAAATCTCGGGAGCCCTCCACTACGGCTTTGCTCTCCTTTCTATCTCTTTCACTCCCTTTCCCCTACCCCCACAGAAGCTTAGCCGTGCTCCCGACATGGGATGCAGAAATTAGCGTCCTTGCCTCAACCGAACCACAACCACTAATCAATACACAGGTCCCTCGCTTTAAAGCGGGCGTACGATGAAACGACAGTGGTATCTCGCTTAGTATGCTGGTGTCACCACTAGGAGTTCGGTGGTTATAATCCGCAGCACAAGGGCTAAATTTTATTTTCGCGTGGCTTATAGTTCTGCATGCCGACCATGACGACTCAGTCTTGCCTAAACATGCTTCGCTCAAAATACAAATGCTTATAGGGAGATTTGCCACGTCGACGTAGTGGTGCACGGGTTCAACGTTCTAAATTCTCACGCAGCTAAATTATTCTGAGATTATATTGTTTCAAAAGTTTGCTGCGCTTTATTTAGATCATTAAATATATAATCTAAATGGTCGAATAGTCGAAACAAAATTACTTTAATTTGAAAACTCAAACAGATTTCCGGAAGAGAATGTCACGGTTTACACGGACCGTCAGAAGGAGCCACATTCATCAGTATACCACACCTTCATTTTTTAGTGTTTCGTCAGACGAACATTGTTGAAGCTCATTTATCATTGTACTGGCAACCTATGGGTCCCGGTAGTGCCTCCGCTCACTCCGACTACAGGTTACAAGAGCGGACGAAAG
>CM023486.1:140085-169483 GCA_013339685.2 Hyalomma asiaticum | reverse complement strand
CAGTCGTGTTGTGCCATAGCAATTTTGGTATACATCTCATTAACGAAACGAGTGGCACGCAGATCATGCCGCTCATGACATACATGTCACGATTTTAATGTTACGACCTGTCATTTATGATCGTCATGCAGTCATGTTGTGCCAAAGCAATTTTCGTATGTATCCCATTAACGAAACGGCAGTATAGCGCCACGACCATGGCATGTAAATCATGCCGGTCATGACATATAACATGAAAATCATGACATGCATGTCATGATTTTCATGTCATGATTTTCATGTTATGACCTGTCATTTATGATAGTCATGCAGCCGTGTTGTGCCATAGCAATTTTCGTATATATCCTATTAACGAAACGGCCAAGAGAGCACCAAGACCGTGGCATGTAAATCATGTCGCTCATGATAATGCATGTCACGATTTTCATGTTATGACCTGCCATTTATGTTCGTCAGGCAGTCATGCCGTGCCATACCAATTTTCGCATACATCCCATAAGCGAAACGGCCAGAAGAGCACCAAGACCATGTCATGTAAATCACGCCACTCATGACATGCATGTCATGATTTTCATGTTATGACCTGCCATTTATGTTCGTCAGGCAGTCATGCTGGGCCGTACCAATTTTCGCATACATCCCATTAGCGAAACGGCCAGGAGAGCACTAAGACCGTGTCATGTAAATCATGCCACTCATGACATGCATATCATGATTTTCATGTTATGACCTGTCATTTATCTTCGTGATGCAGTCATGTTGTGCCATACGTATTTTCGCATACAAATTATTAGCGAAACGGCCAGGAGAGCACAAAATCGTAGGCAGCTAGATAGATAGATAGGTACGCTCAAAGTCGCCGAAGTTCGCTAAGAAATGCTTCGCACTTAAAAAATAAAGGACATACCCTTGTCCTAGGACGGGGGAATTCCAGATACTCTGTCTAATGCATCAACTTGATATGTACACATGAAATGGCATACGTCTAGAATATCAGATATTCTGTATCAAGGGTGGATCCCACTCAACACATTTTCCCATATTTTTGACGATAGGAGCTGAAGGAGGCCGTTATGACAGAAACCAACGTTACTATGGGCATTACGATCTTCGCGCTGCCTGGACGCGCAGAAAAACTTTGTTCGTTTGCAAGAGATGCATTCAAGTAAGATTTTCCATTACACAGCGCTATTTTGGAGCTGCGGAGGGATGCAGTTACGGTATAAAGCGTGTTTTTTGTTAGACTATTTGTGGCGAGGAGAAGTTAGCCCCTACCAGGGTTACCTTAACAAGACTAGTTAAGAATGTTACCAACTTTCTTTATGAACTTAAGGGCAATTTATAGGGGATAGTTGTTGGGCGTAACAGCTTATGACATGCCCATTTTCTAAATGTGAAAAATCGCGCGTAATTCAAGGAATTCGTCGTCGTATTTCAAAGACCCGATCCAAACGGTATTGGAACTGAGCGCACAGTGCGCCCACTCTGTTACGTCATACCTGGCAGGTGGTGAAGTAAACGTCGAGCTGAGACGTCACAGCGATAGTCAGTAGGTGGAACGCACTCATCTGTTCTTCACTTGTGTTTCGCGCGTGATGTCTCGCATCTGGCGTAACAGATCCAGAGATGCCAAAATTGCTTTTGAAATGCAATTAAATACATTGCTAAGCACTTTTCCAGAAATGTCTAAAATGCAATTTAATTGAATTACAAATTATGATGGGCCGGAAGTAATGACCCTGCGAACTTCGAAATGTAATGGAATTACTTTCAAATTGTTTTAAGTAAGTTTCAAACTAGAAGAGCAGCTCAGGGGAAGATGGATGCTTGAATCGATGAACAAATCGCAAAGTACGATTTAGAACAGGGAATGTCGCAGGAGCCAACGTTTCGACAAGCGGACTTGTCTTCGTCAGGGCGTAACGTAAGTTTATAATTCATGCAGTGACGCACGTGCACCTTATGTACACCTCAACTTTCGCAGCAGTAACTTGTCCCTTTGTCAGTCACGCATATCTTTATAGCTTACTTGGACTTGCTCAGTTAAAGAATAGTTAGGTGGTGAAATGAGAGGGGGGGGGGGGGGGGGGGAGTTCAGCCCCATATCCTATCATATGTTTGTAAAGAAAGGCCCTCGCTCTTGGTCGGACACTTTTGCTCGTTTGGAAACTCTGCAACCTGTCGCTGGGCTGTCAGCAAAGCATGCAGTCGTCGACGACCCCTGTTGTCTGGAGTTAACGAAGGTTCTTGGCCTTCCAACACCATTGCTCAAGGTTTCTGGTTCAGATGCCACGCGGACTTTGTGAATTTCTATGGGCCTGCTTATCGGCTTAACTGATCCGTGTTGTCCTTCTTTCCTTTCTTGGTGAATTTTATATGTCATAAGAGAAGAGGACATGCTGTATTTGAGTCAAAAGGAATTCGAAAATTAATGAGATTTTCCTTGAAATTACTCACTTGAATCAACTCATTACTAAATTATCAGCCCACAAAAGTAATTCAGCACATTACTCGTTGCAGCAAGATGTAACCCAATTACTGTAATTTAATTAGGGTAATTCCATTACGGCCAAGTCTGAACAGAGCGGCCGCCCTTGATGGCGCACGGGGCAGCGTGTTTTGGATCCGTAGGCGCTAGCACACTTGGGAACCGAAACTGCGCGCTATTATCTGCGTCCCTGCAAGGCGCCCACGGCAACTTACGCTTAGCGACGGGTTTCCGCGTCGGTGCTCCCGCAGCCGTAGGAAAGAGAGTGACGAGAGTGCATGGCGCCCGTCGCTAAGCGGAAGTTGGCATGGCGCCTCGCAGGGGCACCGCCAGCAGTGCGCAACTTCAGTTACCAAGTGCGCTAGCGCCTACGGATTCAAAATACGCCCCGCGGCGCGTTCAGTTTCGATATCACTTGGATCGAGGCTTTGAAGTTTGACGACAACGCGCCGTGGCAAATTAGCCACTACGCGGTGGCTCGCGAAGATCGAGGTCACAGGATCGAATCCCGGCCACGCCGATGGCATTTCGATGGTGTCGATTAGATTAAGATGCATAGCAAACAACCCCAGGCGGCCAAAATTATTCCGGAGCATTTCACGAAGGTGCGTGCCTTATATTCGTAGATGGTTTTGCCCCGAATAAAGCCCCATCAATTATTATTAATGAGTACCGACATTTAATTACGAACTACAGCCGCTCGAAACTAATGGCATTTCATTATTGCTATTTCTGGAAAGTAAATAACTTTAACGGGACCGACAACTGGCCAGAAGGCGTGAACGGACTTTTGTACATTTGGAAAGTTCTCGATCCATGGTGATGGAATCGAGCGCCCTTTCGCGATTTGAATAAAATCTGTATATTTAAATTGAGCTTGAAAATTGCGGTAAATTAAACGTGGCGTACCCTGGTGGTAAAGTCTTGCTGATGAGTTATGGAGTCCTTAAATTGCTGCACGTCGCCTGTTGCTGTTCATATGACAATAACTCGGGATTAAAATTGCAGTCGCTACATAAAAACGCATCCCCTTCCTATTAATTCCTTCCTACGCCATAAAAAGATCCGACGCGGAGAAGCGGCGCTGCCTACGCGGCACCCGAAAACCTGCCTTGACTCGCGGCGCATGCGCGTGGCGTCTGCGCTCTGGCGCGGCAGAACTTGGCGCAAGCACACTCGACGGCTTTCTGCCACTGTTTGTAACAAGTGTTGTGTTGCATTTAAGACTCCATAGACAAAAAGCTGCGATGAAAAAATTTGCAGAGCGTTATCGCCAATGTCACTCCATGATTACATACTCTCACCGGTGAGCTTTCCGTTGAAATAAAGAAAACAGGTACTATAAAAATTGGTTGTCGGTCCCTTCAACCAAAGCTCACTTATGCGCAACGTCATATGCAGACTATGTTCAGCGCGCACACATTTACACCACATATACGCTGATTTTATATGACCCTGCTATATTACCATACTTTGACTACCGCATTCACATTAAATTCTCTTTGTTATTTGTGCTTCCTTTTGCGGTGGACTTTATGTTATAAAGGAAGCTGGCATGCTATATCTCAGTGAAAAGTAATTCGGATAAAAATTTATAATTTTCGTCGCGCTGCTAGCTTGAAGTAATTTATTGCATTACTAAATTACTACGCCTCAAAAGGATTTCATTACATCACCCATTACGGCAGCAACGGCTCCTTGAGTCGCGAATGCAGAAACCAAATAAGGCTGTCGCCAAGTCTGCGGAGGATAAGGCACGCCTGTACCACCGAGCGAATTCCAGCATGCCTGTGTCAAAGGTCAGGCACATCCCGTGTGGCTCCAAAGAAATCCTCTTCGCCGGCCTAGTGCACAGACCGCCGACAGCAGTCGACGAGTTCATCAGGGAAGTCACGGCGATCGAGCGGGCACAACGTTATTGGCTGTGTGATTCCCTGGCCGTTGATGCTGCTGCAGGTGCCGCAGTATTGGCTGCGACCGACGAACACGCGCTACGCCAGCTGATGCGTGAGATCGTGCGCGAAGGGATCGCGAGGCATAATATAAGAGAAGCTGTGATGTCTCCGTATAGGAGCTCGCGGTTGCGTCTATCACTGGAGTTGTGCTCAAAGCGCTGCGAGGAGAGTTTGGCTCTCCCTTGCCACGTATAGAGACGCATTTGAAGCCGATGACACACAGTTACGCAGATGCTCTTCGTCGGCCGTTTGCTCTGACTACCGTGCCGTAGCCACAGTACCCCCAACGTCAACGTGTCGCAGCATGAAGCCAACGGGTACATATCGGGCTAATCCAGCTTCGGAGAACAATTATGACGCACTGCTGTTCGAAGGCCGTAGAGCTGCCCACTGCGGAGGACCAGGACACGTCTATCGCTTTGCCCTCCCCGCCTCGGTGATTACCAGGGAAGCCAATCTACTGCTTCGTGCCGTGAGCTTGATAAAAGCCGTTCCCCCTTTGACGAGAATATTGCCGGCCTTCAAGTGAGTTCCTTCTCGCTTCGGTTACGCTCGCCGATTCCATCATGCTTTTCATCGCCAGTCCGCCATAGTTTCGCTGACGTCGTAAGGTATCGGTCTCCCAGGCCTCGGCGGGGAAATGAGAAGCAGTGACTTTAGGGGGAAAGGTTGCGGAAATGCGAACTGCCGATAATCACCGTTACTGCCGAAGGAGAGGTGGACCTGGAAGATCAGAATACCGATGAAACTGTTGCTGCCCGTCTTTCTGTGACATTTGATCGGCCCGAAGTGGCGGCCTTAGCAGACACTGGCGCGGTCTTTTCTATAAGGAGTGAGACGCTGACCGACAAGCTTAAGAAGGCTAAAACAGAAAGGATGAGTCCTTATATGCGAAATGACGGAGGTCAGTGAATGACAACGGCAGGCAAATGTACAGCACGGCTCACTATTGGGATAATGCATTCGTTTCCACTTTTGCCATTCTCCCAAAGGGCCGCAAAATGCTGGTAATAGGAATGGTTGTTTTTGCCGAAGTACGGAGCCGGGGTTAACATAAGAGACGGCGTAGAGACGTTTTACACGAGTCAGCATTCGGAATATACAGCGCTAAAACTGCCGGCCCTTAGTGCTGTCGGCGAGGATCTCTGCTTGCCACCGATGTCATGCAGCCTGTTTTAAGACAGCTGCAACACGCTCTGTAACTAAGACGGAGCAGCTGTGTAAATAACTGTTCTCCGACAGCCGAACAAACTGGAAACCCGCACGCTTCGGGATCTCTAACCAGTGAGGAAGGCCTAGTCTTTGGTGTTATCAAAGGTACACTCTTCCTTCACTTAAAACACAACTTGCCGGATATTTTCTAATCATGCAACTATAAAGTGAAATCTAGTGTGCTGCGCTTTCTTGAAATGACTGCTTTTACTACATTAACAATTAGTTTGTCTTGAAAGTGCCGACATTATGCAAGCTTTCAACTTACTGCGCAATACAGTGCGAATTTGTAGTAGGTTTGTCTGTGTTGAAGAAAACGTGTGCTAAACGTGTTTTGTTTTTGTTGCAACAGGACGGTATATACACCTGATGTAATAGCTGCATACGCTTACTTACGACAACCGGACATTAATTTTGACGTGTGCATAGCGCAAGCGCCAATGTCTACAATTGACCCATTTAGTCTATATCCTGGTCTACTTTATGGATCTTCAATGGTAAGCGGGTTGAAACGCTTGTAATCATTATTTGAAGTCCGCATTTCCGATTAAACGCTGCGATGTTTCACGCTTCGATGATGGTTGTCAGAGCCTTTCTACCTTTAGCCGTTGGAAATTGGCGTGTAGTTCTAGCTGAAGAAGTCGCATTGGAATGGCCGGAGTCACACCGATAAACTTAAAAAAAAAATATGCCTGATCCCTCTGTCAAAGGAATCACTATAACACGAAGGTGAAATGTATCTTCGCGTAAGCATTTGAATGTTAATTGTTACATCGAGGTGAACTTGCCCATCGCTATCGGTGTTTCGCAGGTACGACACCGTCTGACGTGGATGAACCCACGTTCACGCATCGCCTCCATAACATCAAGGACCAAACCCTTGTGGTAACTGAAGTAGTTCACGTAATAACTGGACACAGTCCATAGTAAATGCCACACAACAAAGGTATCAATCTTATCTACTTGCGCCACATTGATCCGTCAAAGTAGTTGCCGTGCTTGGGCGCATAACACACAAGTTTCCTTGTTCCCATCACGCTCAAAGAGTGGTCGGAGGGGAAATGCTACCCGCGATGAAAGATGACTGGTGCTATGCCACTGCGCCATCGGCTTACATACGCTAGAAGATGTATGAACGCGGCTATGTACGCTTTCGTATCAGGCTTCTTTATGATACACGCGCGGCTCCGGACGGGTGCATCGAGGCGGACTTTGTAACGGGCCTGGAATGGTGCCGGCATCCAAGAGAGGGGAAGTGAGTCGCTGTAGCTTTACTTCGCTTCTCCTGGATGGTGGCGCCATTCGAGGCAATGTGCGCCGAGATGCGTGCGCGCTGAGCCGGATGAGAGCGTGGAAGAACAGACGAAGCGAGATAAGAAGGAATATAAGGCGCGTTCGTACTACTTCGGACATGTGCGGCGTTAGTACAGCGGTAGAGCACCGGCCACCTATCGTCGTGGAGCGGGCTGCTGCGAGTCAAATTTCCAGCGCATCAAGAGAAGCTTTTCTGAGTGTTTATTTTTTGTTGTTGTCGTTCATGATGATTTTACTGCGTCATATTCATTACGGTAGTGACGTATGGAATACATAACCAGCAATCTGGCAAATCGAGGGGCGGGAGGAGGGTTGGGTGCTCTGAATATGTGAACCCGTTGCGTGTAGACATCAGAGGCACCTAGACACTTCACAGGGGTCCTCGACTTTTGTACAGAAGCTAGAGTTCTCATACGACTCTCATTTCTCCAGAGACACTGCACTGGACGCGCCAAAGCCTTGCGAATGAACCAGGAGCGTCCGCAAACAGTGAAACCTTGCAAGCGAAACCGAACGGATTGTCAGAGGATCGTTTTGTAACGTCTGCCGCGGTAGCGTAGTGGTTATGGCGCGCGGATGCGACCCCCAACCCCCTTAAGAAAAAAAAAATTACAGCATATCCACGGAGTGAATGATGATGAGTGGGCGAAGCTCGGGATGTGCATCGTAGATCGTGCCGAGTTCCGGATTAATTTAGTTAACGCGCATGCTACGAATCCTCACGGTTCAACTATGCACAATGCACAAGTGAAATCTCCCACCGGCACTTCATTGCAAGTCAAGATCCAGTGTATATATATATATATATATATATATATATATATATATATATATATATATATATATATATGGGTTTTGCCGGTGAACGCTTCTCCAACGCGAGCAGTCGGTATTTCTCAATCAAGAAACTCGCTAGGGGACGCTGCCTGCGCCAACGTTGTCTCTCGCGTTTGCCGGGGCAGTGTCGAGTTTGCCGGGGAGCGCGTGGCTCCCGGCGCTCGCGGCGAGGGCGAGCGCCAGGTGCCACGCGCTCGCCCTCGGCGCGTGCGTGCGCTCCAGCAGGCACGCGCCGGTGGCTATCTACTACTAACTACTACTACTACTACTGCTACTACATACATCGGGGACGCACGAAATGGCTGCTAATGGGGAATGAGAGACAGAATAATTCGGCTTTTAGTTAACGCGCACGCTGCGAATTTTTTATTGTTCAACAACGCACAGGAGAAATCTCCCACCGGCACCACCTTGGAGGTCAAAGCTTAAGACTGGTTACGCACTACTACGACTACGACGAGGGACGAACGGGTGCCGCTTTAAGGAGCTTCGCCCCTAAAACGCGAGTTCGATTCCGACCGCGGTGGCCACGTTTTCGATGGAGGCGGAAATGCCACAGGCCCGTGCCCGTCTACTGTGCGTTATGAATGCGCGTTAAAGAACCACAGATGCTCAAAATTCCCCGGAGTAGTCCGCTGGCGTTCGTCTTCTATATCCTTTAGTCGCTATCCTCTACCCCCTCCCCCTCCCCCCCCCCCCCCCCCATCTAGACTCGGAGCCGTGCTCCCGACATGGCAGAAGAAAGTAGCTTCCTTTCCTTAACCGAACCACAATAATCGTTTTGTGAACCCAGTCCCCTGCAGAGAAAGGCGCATCATTAGGGTGTCGGCGGCCGTCCTGGCATTTCTGGAGCAGAACGCATCGCAACACAACTGTCCACACAAGAAAATTTTATAGCGGCCGTGCTTTACCCAAACAACGTGCCAGCAGACCGCCATCATGCCGCTAGTGTCCTGTACGATGGACGCGCTGATACTACCGAAGCGCTAACTGCCGGAGCACATTACCACGGTGTAAGAAAACTATTCTTACACCGTGCACATTACCACGGCAATCTGCTTCGCTCCATTGTTCCTAGATGGCGGTACCATACCTGAAAATCAAGAGCGAAGAGGAAGGGAGGCGATGGTAATTTCAGAGTAGTTTTGCTTTCTAAGCATATTTTCCCGGGCCGTACATCACTTAGATAAAAGTTGGAAAGCCAGAAAGTTAAGATATAACGCCAGTTTGTTCCATGTCTCTCCTTTGTGTCGTTAATGTGTTTCAATAAAGATGTTTTGTAGGGTTTAACGTCCCAAAACCAGCTCTCATTATGAGAGACTCCGTAGTGGAGGGCTCCAGAAATTTCGACCACCTGGGATTCTTTAACGTGCACTGACATCGCACAGCACACGGGCCTCAACATTTCGCCTCCATGGAAATGCAGCCGCCGCAGCCGGGATTCGATCTCGCGACCCTCGGATCAGCAGCCACTAGACCACCGTGGCGGGGCGCGTCAATAAAAAGATAGTGTCAGAAGTGTGATAGGGAGAGCTTCCAGCTCCTATCGTCGCATCTCGGGTGGTTGTGGGCTCGAATGCTAGTGGTTGGTACTTTTTAACACGAAAGAGTTTTATGCCGGTGTGCACCGAGAAATGTGTGACGAACATCCGTAACGGAAGTAGATGTCTGAAACATAAACGCGCATTGTAGAAAAAGTTCCACTCCTTGGGATGCGAACCCACAACCAACCAGGGCGCGACGGCAGGAGCTGGAAGCGCTACCACCACACTACCGACAGCCTTTCCTTTTTCTTTTTTTACCAGACAGAGTAAAACAACGGTCACTTGACTACAAAAATAAGCACAAAGTTGAACAAAAATTGAGTCTCACTTGAAGCGATCACTTTTACCAGGGTCCCTCAATACTTCTTTCTGGTCATGGAAGTCCCGCAGAAGTTTCATATAGGGACCAAAACGGCCGCCGGAGGCGCCGCCGTGAGCAGAAGGGTATCGGTCAGCCGCGCCTGGAAGGGTATTTGCGCGTTCGCGTGTGTGTTTGCCATGAAAAATATGTTGCCAGATTTTTGCACTTCCCCGTGTCGGCTAACTGGTTATTGGAGTGATTACCCTCGGCCAAATACTACTGAATGGGCGTTCTAGTGGGTCAAATAATTGATTGCTGCCAGTGGTTTGACAAAGGTGGTCCGTGAAGTGACGCAGTTCCGGCTGTGTTCGTGCCTATACAATCCCTTCTTAATACTTGTGCGGTTGCTTTTCGGGCTTGAATGACACAAAAAACCGTGAATAGGACAAGGTGGGTGACAAATTAACATAGCTTGGGCTAGAAATTACGGTGAACTCGACCGCACGCTAGCCGCCCGCAGCATTCATCTCCTGCTTTTATGGCTTACTCTGGGGCATCGCGATGCTGCCAACGGGAATTTCGCACGTTGATTGAACAAGGAAGCCTGTATATGAGGCTAACCTGGAATTACAGCTGCGACCTGCTGTTGCTCGATATTAGCGATATGCGCGGTGTCCATTTGAAGGGTTTTGGTTTTCCGGAACCAAATCTCATAGCACTAACGAGCTAGAACCTGCATTACGTCTTTTTTTATTAGTTTCATTATCTTATGCCGTCGCTGTAACTATCCCCTGAAAGTATCATCCAAGTTCTTTTACAAAAATACCAGCGCAACTTGAACTAAACGCATAGCTCGTGTATCACTAGGTTATTAAAACTACACCTTTCCTTACATGTCTCTCTACTTCCGCTTATACACTTCCTTTTTAAATCCATCTACAGGGTGTTTTTTTTTAGTTGCAACACATTTATAAAATTAGAAAACATAAATCGCGGGAATGTCTTGTGTACCATTCGAGTATACGGATTGGTGGCCTTTAGATACAGAACAATTTCCACAATTGTATGCATAATTAGCGAGATTACGCTAATTAACATTTTAATGATTAGTAATTGGTGGCTACAGCAAATGAATACTTTGGAGCCCGTTCTCGACACTACCTACCCCAACGATCAAATTTTCAATAGCGGAGTGCATGTCGGAGCTACGCGAACAATTGTTTCCCCGTGGCAGGCTCCTTGAAACCGAAAATGGACGGAAAAAGGGCCTCTGTGACGTCGATGTCGCTGCCCCCCCGGCTTTCGTCCCACGCCACTCGCCCGTGGTCACCGCCGCTCTGGCCGCGCAAGCATCTTGCGTGATCTCCTTGTTAACTGCGGCGTTGGGCGCCGCGGGCGTGTGACGAAATCCGGGGAGGCGGTGACATCGATGTCACAGACGCTCTTTCTCCGTCTATTTTCGGTTTCAAGGAGCCTGCCACGGGGAACTAATTGTTCGCGTAGCTCTCCGCTATTCAAAATTTGATCGTTGGGATAGGTAGTGTCGAGGACGGGCTCCAAAGTACTCATTTGCTGTAGCCACCAATTACTAATAATTAAAAGGTTAATTAGCGTAATTTCGCTAATTATGCATACATGTGCGGAAATTGTTCTGTATCTAGAGGCCGCCAATCCGCATAATCGAATGGTACACAGCACATTCCCGCGATTTATGTTTTTCTAATTTTAAAAATATGTTGCAACTAAAAAAAAAACACCCTGTATAGTTTTCTATGTGTGAAATTTTTCTGCCCTTCAGATCGTGAATAATGGCTGATTATGATGCAAGCGGAAGGGAGTGCTCCTAAAATTTTGGTTCATTAATGTGTACTGTAATGTGTAGTGCATGATTCCATAATCAGCATTTTCGTGTCAATGAAAAATGCGACCGCCAAGTCCGCAATCGAACAGGCATCTTTTCGGTCAGCAGCCAAGTGTTTAACAGAGAGCGAATTCGCGTAGGCGTTTATGGCAACAGTGCATAGCATTCCGAATTGTGCTAGCCATGCAATGCCTTATAGGTAAGTGTGAGCGGAATTAATGGCGCTGTATCCAATTTGAGGCGGTAATTACTTGTGTAGTGGGGACGAACGAACCCACGAAATATAGTGGGATGCTGCCTAGCCAAGAGGTGCGAGCCCAGAGCGCGAGCTGTTGGCGCCGAGACTGAACGCTGCTACTGGACGCTGCTACTGGACGCCAATAAAACTCCCTCAGAAGTGGTGGAGGTGCTAGGTCTTCAAATCTGGAACTCCGAAGCCGGAAGCTGCCCATCGCCGCAGCCATTCTTGGAGACAACATCCAGCAAGCCCAGCCAACTCAGAAATCCATGGCCCAATATCCGCCCGTCATCGTAACAGGCGCGCTGCGCCAGCGCGATCCCACTTTCTTCAGCGGGGCGGATGACGAGGATGTCGAAGATTGGTTGTCCACGTTCGAAAAGGTGAGTGGACACAATAAGTGGGACGACCTCTCAAAACTGCAGAACGTCCCCTTCTATCTAAAGAACGTTGCCAGCCGTTGGTTGCACAACCATGAATCAGATTTCACCAACTGGACTGCTTTTAAGAAGCGCATCGCCGACGTCTTCGACCGTCCCGCAGTACGCAAGCTCCGTGCTGAACAACGCCTGCGCGGACGTGCGCAGCAACAGGTCGAAACCTTCACGAGCTACATAGAAGACGTTTGACCTATGGAAGTTGATAATCTGTGAAAAATTTTTGGATTTGTTTTAGGTGTTTCAGCTAGTTTTCTTGATAAGTAGTTGTGCTTCGCAGCTTCCAGCTTTTATGTGTTTGAAGCAGCTTTGTAGGCTATCCAGATTGTATAATCCTTAATTGCCACGTACATAATAATTGTATCGCGCTAGTTGTGTAAAGAGTTATCATTTATTTTCGTTATAAATTTATGCTCTGCCTTCGCAACTTTTTGTGCATGAGAAGTGAACGATACGACCACGAGAGCCGGTAGACGAGGCGCCTGTATAGATAGATACAGCCAAAGTGACTTAAAGAGATCCCAAAACGGTTTTGACGATTTTGTGCAAACATGGTGATCCGGTAGAGCGAGTCATTAGGATCATTAGAGGTCAGATTTCAGCGCTGTGCGTAAAGTGTGTAATTTACACACTTTACATGGTTTTGAACACTCGCATCGCAACCGATCGCAGCGGCTCGCCAAAAGGCGTTTTTACACGCCCCCACCATCGAACGATTGATGGGGAGGCCGCTGATTGGCCCCTAACCAGTGACGTGCACGTAATTTTCCCAACCTAACAGCGAACAACGTGCTCCTACAACGTGCTCCTTCGTTTCAGCCGACGGTATCGTCGCGGCATCTGGCGGCGTACACACGAGTCGCCGGCGCTCTATTACAGAGGCTAGCACTGCCGAGGCCGGCGACCTCAGTAAAGATATCGGGGCGCTATGTCGCTACGGAGGGCTCGGAAGAGCGGCTGACGCCGGAGGCGCAGTCGTCGCTAGCGCGCACTCCGCAGCTGATCGAGTTGAGGAGGAACAGCAGTGGTAAGGAAGAAGGCGACAGAAATAAGCCCATAGCCGCCTTAGCGCATGGTGCTTCGCTTTATTTATGGTGTGAATGGTTTCACAATTGTGTTGCCTAATCAGTGACGTAATGTAAAAAAACAAACGTTCCAGGGACCCTTTAAGCTCGCCATGAAATGCTTCGCACTTAAAATTATAGAACATGAAAGGTGACATGCAGATGATCTTGAAGCCATAGCAACCCCATAAACCACGTAGTCGACAGCAAAGGCGCCCGAAGCACCGCCATGGTGGTCTTGTGGTTGTGGTACTTCGCTGCAGATCCGAAATGTCGCGGGATCAAATCCCTACTGCGGCAGCTGTATTTCGATGGAGGCGTAATGTTGAGAGCCGTCTGCTGCACGATGTCAATGCACGTTAAGGAATCCCAAGTGGTCGAAACACCCGAGCCCTTCACTACGGCGTCTCTCATAATGATGTCATGGTTTTGGTACGTAAAACACCATAAATAAATAAATAAATAAATAAATAAATAAATAAATAAATAAATAAATAAATAAATAAATAAATAAATAAGCCATCCTAAACAACATTGGCTAGTCCTCCTGATTTGGATGTGAATGCTAAGCTGGTTTTCTGAGGAATCCACATATGATGACTTCCCCTGAGCATGTTGAGCACTATTAATATGGACAGCTGGGGATTTGCCAGGCGTTCGTAATCGAAACAGCGCGAGAAGAGGGAATGGACAACGTGAAAAGAAAATGTGATCGAACTTTGTTCTGAGTAATCGCCTCTCTTGTTTTCTTTTCGTACTATACGTACCTTTACTTTCTGTGCTCTCTCCTTGAGGAAGTTTAGCTAGCTTCAAGGGATATAAGTTGAAATTTGCCCCACAGATTGGTTTGTTTCCTGTTACGCTGCCTAGCCATTCAGAATGCGCTGATTAGGTTGTCCAGACCACACAGACCAGCGCCAACTTCTCAACTACGTCGATCAGTAAAGACTATCGTCGAATATAACTACTGTCTATTTTCACATGCTCATGTTTATTTATTTATTTATTTATTTATTTATTTATTTATTTATTTATTTATTTATTTATTTATTTATTTATCTATTTACCTATTAGCACCTCAAATGCCCCGCGAGGGGTATTACATGAGTGGTGGGCATAACTACTAGTCCGTGATGGATGTGATGGATGTGATGGATGTGATGGATGCCTTGAAGGACGTATAGCCGGAGTGGTGCACCACGTCGGCAGAAAGGCGATCCCCGCCCTTTGCGGTCTGAACGAAGAATGATTTCATGTGGACTCCTGGGGGATAGACTGCTTTTGGGTGGCCAATTAAGAGGCGATGAAGAACGATGTAAGGGGTCGATTACAGCCTGACGACGTAGAAGGTGATAGAATTTGTGAAACAGACATAATCTTGCAATTCTGTGGCGTTGCTCAAGTGTTTGAAGGTGAAGGCATGACTTAAGTTTGGTGACGCTAGTGTAATAAGAGTAGTCCGAATGAACAAACCTAGCGGCACGATTTTGTAGAGCTTCCAGCTCGGATGAAAGGTTAGTTTGATGTCGGTCCCAAACTGAGCGTGCGCATTCAAGTTTTGGTCGAATAAGTGTTAAGCATGCTAGTAGTTCTACTGGGGGAGGAACAAAGCGCAGGTTACGATGAAGATAGCCAAGGGCGCGATTAGCTGTGTTGGTGATGTTGGAAATGTGAACGGACCAAGTTAGGTTATTACATAAATTAACACCAAGGTATTTGTATGAGGAAACTGCGCTTATTTTTGAGCCACCTATCGTGTATTTAGTGGAAACGAATGATTGACGATGATGAAAAGTGCGATGTGATGTTTTACTTACGTTTAGCGACATTAGCCATTTGTTACACCAAGATTCTAGGAGAGAAAGGTCAGACTGTAGGGCAAGGATGTCAGCGTTGTTAGGTAAAGGACGATAAATTACACAGTCATCAGTAAACAAACTAATTTTAAAATTACAACCGTTGGTTAAGTCGTTAATGTCCCTGCGTTAAGTCGTTAATGTCCCAGGACAGTGCCCTGCGGCATGCCGGAGACAACAGGTAATAAAAGAGAGGACTGTGTTCGTTAGCGTAAACAAATTGCTGACGGTTAGACAAAAAGTCACAGAGCCAATTGTAAACGGGAGGGTTGAGATTTAACCGTGAGAGTTTTAGGAAAAGCCGTTTATGAGGAACTTTGTCAAATGCCTTTTGAAAGTCTATGAAGAGGGAATCAACGGGCATGTTTAGATCGAGGTGACAGGATATGTCATGGATGAAAAGAGCGAGTGGAGTTTCCCAAGACATGCCCTTTTGAAAGTCGTGCTGATTAGGATTGAAGAAATGGCAAGATGTTAGAAACTTTACCACGTGAGAATAGATTATATGCTCCATTAGTTTGGAACAGACACTGGTGAGGGAAATAGGACGATAATTATTACATGAAGATGATGAGCCTTTTTCGGTACTGGAATTATCTTGCCTACCTTCCAGTCTTGAGGCACCACTCCAGATGAGAGAGATTGCTGAAAGATGGAACATAAGAACATACTGGTAACGTGTTTAGCATTCTTTAGCAGTTTAGAATATCGTCGACGCCGGCTGAAGACGTTGACTTAAGCGGCTCAATTAATTTAGTAATACCGTTTGCTTCAAACGTTATATTGGACATTGCTGGGTGGTTAAGGTAAGGACATTCAGGAAGATCCGTGCAGGGCTCAGAAGTGAGCACGCTAGAAAAGACAGTGTTGAGCACATTGGCTACGTTGTGGTCGGGTATGGGCTCATCATAGTCATTTGACTAATGACAATGATTTATGTGGCTTTGGGTTAAGATATTTCCAAAACTGTTTCGGGTTATTTCGTAGCATGGTAGGCAGAGTTTCAGAAAAAGATGAGCGTTTAGCGCTTCTGGCCAATGAATTAAACTCCTTTTCCATTGTGCGGTATTTTTCCCAGGCAGAAGTACTATTGGACCACTTTGCTGAGCGAAATAACCTTTTCTTTTCGTTGTTCAGAAGTTTCAGTGTGCTGTTTAGTCACTGGGATGACGGGCGTTCTGTTATAGTAATGGTTGGGATGAATGTTTCCGCAAGTTGTAGTAGTTTGTTCTTAAAAAGCATCCAGTTTATTTCTACGGTGCGCTTCGGAAATTCTGTCAGATACTGGTTGTAGAAATCAGTCAGCGCGGCGTTGATGCTATCATAATCACCTTTATCGTAAAGTTCTATTTTCGTTTCAACTTTTTTTGCTCATGGGTACATGACAAGTTAGATCAGCGAGTAATACAATATGATCCCTCAACCCAGGATGATGTGCTATGGGAGATACACTATCAGGATGGGATGATAAAATGAGGTCGCTTGTGTTCGAACATTGCCCTTTTATTCGTGTTGGATTCGACACAAGTTAAGTCAAGCCGAAAGTAAAGCACGTGTTAAGGAATGTACTTTCAGGGTTGTTCTTAGCAAGTGTCAGGGAGTGCTCCGACCAGTTCATATTACGGAAGTTGAAGTCTCCAAAGAGAAGCAATGGCGCAAGACAGAGTGATGTGATTGTTTGCAAAGCACCGTGAAAGTCAACGGGGAAAGAAGCATCCACATCAAGTGGTCGATAGCATACACCGATAAGTGTTTGAGGGTACAGGTTTGTACACAACACAAACAAAATTTCGAGGAGTGAAACGGCGCAAGTGCAACGAACTCCACTCAACGAACTCAAGAAGCACTTGTTTTTGGGCTAGTTGGTGGCATGTTCAGGCGCAAAAAGAAACGAGGACGAGAGTAGACGAATTGGCGCTCGTCTTTATCTTTCCTTTGTTCTCTCTTCCTCGTTTCTTTTGCGCCTGAACATGTTTAGCAATCCAGACAAGGAGATTGCTCCTAGAGCCGAGCCACCGAGCCAGCGTGTTCAAACTCGCTCGCCGCACGTGGCGGTTGTGCGTATGTGCGGCGTATGTGCGGTATGTGTGAGTCCCTCTCTCCTCATTTAGAAGCTCAACCTCTTCCCACTGCTGACGACCCGCAAGGCACCGGCGCATCTGTTAACTGGCTGAACTGAGAATACGTCTCGACAAGCGTGGACCACGAAGGACGTTGGGAACGCTTCACGAAAGGGGTACCAAAGAGGAGAGAGCACGCGCCGCGAAGTAGCCGGCAGTCGCCTTCTCTCTAGTGCGCTGCTGTAGGCACATTTGTGCTGTTCATTTGTGCGCCTCGCTCAGCCGTATATCGATGTGTGAAACGTTTGTTGCTTGTTCTTTACGTCGCCTCGTCTTACCTGCCGGCCCTCTTCGATGGTCAACCAGGTCGCTGCTGATGGTTCGCCACGCTACGCTACTCTAACACTCAACAGCTTGCAGCTGCCACTTTGCTCAGCAACGTCTTCCCTAGTTCAATCTTGGGGAGGTTTATATTTTCGTCGCCCTTCTGGCTTCTATTGTGGGAAAGACGGAACAGGGCACTCGTGGATCGATTGGATCACACCATGCAATGTTGAATGCACGGGTCTCTCTCCTTCTTCCGAATCATGCATAAGATCCTTCTGAGATTTCGCGACTTCTATATTCCCCTAAATTGGGCAATGCAGCAGCTCTTGCACATACATCACTTTAATGGGTTCGGTGAAGTACCGAGTGTCGACCAACCAGCCCCACGTGCACCGTTTTGCTCTTTCGCCGGCCATATGAATGAGGCATGCTTGCACCCGTCAGCTGGTCTCACTCACCGGATCCTGTAATCAATTATTTGCGTCATACGTCCCTACAAAGGACAGATTTCTATGCATTCCAAGGCTCACGCAAGAACCATTATATGGCTTTGGCGACAAACTTTGGCTACCTCGCCAATATCGCGTGGGCACTGAAAACGTTATCTCTAGTTTTCACCTTAAAGGGGCACTGACACCAAAATTTTCGTCTGCTGTTTTTTCGCTGAAATACGTAGCTGGGGACCTGTTAGCCATAACACGGCACATAATTTGCTCCAGCGCGTGTCGGATAATTATTTACGGCCTGTTTATTACCCACTAGTTTCAGTTTTGGTTTGGGAGAGCTCAAAAAACGACAAGGCACACGGTGAAACTGGCGCCATCTAGCGCTCGCAATGGAGTAGACGAGTTCGGACACGTGAGCACACATAACTGTGACGCACTTCCGCACGTCTGTATGTCCACGTCTGTATGACGTCTGTATGTCCACGAAAATCGATCCTGCAGGCTATCTTAGCAGCGAAATTTTGGTGTCAGTGCCCCTTTAAATTACCTACACTTGCTTCTCGTCGTACAATGCTCCGCTTAAAACTTTTCCACAAGCTCTATCATCATTGCCACCTGCATAATTTGCTAATACATCCTTCTCATTATGTCTCGCGCCGTTTGATCAGGCTCATAACGTTGGCATTCTGTCATCTAATACTCAATTATTTCGGCATTCATACATACCGCGCACATCAAATGATTAGAATTGCCTTCCCCCATCACTAGTGACTATTGCAGTCATGACAGATTTGTGACTCTGTTAATCAATTTTTGCAAACCTTGCATTTTGCATCTTGATAGCCACATTTGTACAAATAATACTTCGTACGCCTGCCTGTTGTATTTTGCCTTGTAATAGCCATTATTATTGCGACAGCAATTATATGGATAGTCTCGGCTGGTTTTTGCCGTCGCCGCCGTCATGAACAGTATATGTATAAGTATGTCTATATATATATATATATATATATATATATATATATATATATATATATGAATATCCCGAAGAAAAATAATTCAGATAAATGCTTCCGAAGTGCGGAATCGAACCAGGAACCCCTCGGTCCGCAGCGCGTGGCGCTAGCCACTATGCCACGAAAAGCAGATCCGTCACGGAGCTAACGGCGAGCCTTATATACACACGCTTTACCTCTTGCAGGACTCAGAGACGCCAGGCGCTTATAAGCGTTTCTTCATTACCGGCGAGATGGCGCGAGGAACGCAACGGCCGCATTTAAAAGTCGTCGGCGAGCTTTCACGAGGCTATATTTATTCTGTCAGTTTGGCAGGGAACACGTCGCCGCCGACGGCTAGCTGGGTATGTTTTTCACCGTCCCACAGATGTGCGCATTTCGAGTTTGCAAGTCCAAGCGAGACAGACGCTCCCCTCGACTGGCCGTTGCCAATAACGCAGTTTTATTGCGATAGCAATTATAGGGACAGTCTCGGCTGGTTTTTGCCGTCCCCGTCGCCGCCGTCATGTACCGTATATGTATAAGGATATATATATATATATATATATATATATATATATATATATATATATATATATATATATAAAAGTCCCAAAGAAAAATAATTCGAATAAGGGGGGGGGGGGGTAGTGGTTTATTAGGAAGGAAGAGACGCTAATTTCTGTCACCCATGCTGGGGACACGGCTAAGCGCTTTAGGGGAGGGGATAAGGGATATGAAAGTGGAAGAGAAGAAAGGAAGGAAAAGAAGGAAGAGAGAAAGGTCGTTCGATAGCAGCAGGAACAAGCACGTCCCACTGCTCGCAAAGGCAGCCGGTCCAGAGGCAGCAGCCGCACGAATGCTTTGGCGTTTCCGCCGCCGGCGTGAAGTTCTACATGCTCAGCACAGTACTGCGCAATACGCTGGCAATCTGGAGGATCGCGACACGTTGCGGATTGTCCGCCGGAAATAATTCGGCGACTTGCCTTCCCAAGTCAGAAAGAAGCTGGATAAGAGCGTCCCTTGCTTCCTTCGTGGGGGTCGGCGTTGTAGCAAGCGGGGCCGGGAGGGCGGGGCTTGCTGGTACAGCAGATGAGTTCAGAGACGCCGGCATGGACGAGTTCGGGGCACGCACGGTACGAGCGTGCGCCGAAGGCATGGCCGGCGGAGCAGCAACAGGCAAAACAGCAGGCGAGGCCGGGGAGGCAGAGCTTGCTGGCGTGGTGAGGGAGCGGCGCGGCGCCGGGGTGGGGCGTGCGCCTTCCTTTGGCGGTTTGGTCGGTGGGCCGTTTTTGAGGGCAGCTGCGTACGAGCGAAGATGATTCTCCTCCCGCACCGCCGCCTTCACAGCCCGCCGAGACACTGGACTCGGTGAAGTTGCGATGATAGTAGCCACGCGCCTCTCCTCCTGCCATCTGGGGCAGGTGGGGGTGTTTGCGGAATGTCCACCACCACAGTTCACACACCGTGGAGCACAGTCCATCGAAGCAGGGTGCTTTCGGGCACAGCGTATGCAGTCCTCTGGGCGTGGGCACGTGGCGAGCACATGGCCGAAGCGGCCGCACTGGAGGCACTGCAGGGGACGAGGCCTCACCGGGCGAACCCGGAATGGCATCTTGCAGAAGGTCACGGTCTCGGGGGGAACGGTGCCGGCGAAGCGGAGCTTCACAGCCCGCTCCTTGCGAGCCGCGGAGAGCACGGGAACACTCGCGGTCACGGCCGTGAGCAGTTCGGCGTCGGTCAGGTCGCCGTCAACGCCGTACACGAAGCCCGTGCACGTACGGCGATCTGCAGGTTTCCCGGCGGCGACGAGGACGCCGTTGAGCTCCTTGATGGACAGGAGCGCCGAGAGGCATTCCGCAGACGACGCATCCGCAGCCACGATGTTTCGACGGTGGTTGATGCGCACCGCCGCCACACTGGGCCGCGCGGAGAGCGCCGCCGCGATCGCCAGTCGAGACGATCCTCGAAAACTGCTGCCGGGTGTTGACGGACGGAAGAGCACCGTCCCCACGACCGCAGGATCGGATGGTAGTACTGCGGCCTCGAGTGCCCTCGCTCGCCGGCGGGCTGCCTTCGAGACAACGAGTTGGAAGTCGCTCTCGACGAGCGAGGGGCTTGGAGGTGGGGTCGACGGTTCCTCCGTGGCTTGCTTTGGGACGCGGGGCTGCTGCTTCCGCGGCCGCTTGGCGTTGCGCCGTTTCCGCTGCTTCCGAGCCTTCCGCGTGGTTACAGGCGCAGCTACCCTGTGTTGGGCTGCCGCGGCAACACTCGGAGGTGGCATGGGTGGCTGCGGTGGCGTCGAAATCATGTCGGCGGCGGAGGCCGGCACGTTCATGGTGGCCGAAGTCGCAGGGACGGCTTCGGCAGGAGCTGGAGCGGGCACGGTGCTCGCGGCCTGCTTGCGGGGGGCTGCAGCGTCGTCGTCCTCGCTGGGCTCACGTGCACGCTTGCACGTGCTCGTGACGTCCATCTCCTCGTCCGATGAGAGGGGAAGGAGCGCGGACGATGGGCAGACCTCCGTGGAGCTCGTTGCTGCGACAGGAGTGGCAGCAGCAGGGGTGTTCGAAGCGGTAGGTGTGGCGGCGACAGGGAAGGCAGCCACACCGCACGATCGTGCAGGTCTGGAAGGCGCGGGCGCCTGAGGAAGCTCCTCGCTCGCCCTTGACTGGGACCGACTGTCGATGGCGGACGCGGCTTGCTGTTCCAAGCGACGCTGTTCCCTGCGCTTCATGCACCGGATGTCCCACTTCAACTGGAGCTGTGCGTTCTCGTAGGAGGACAATGAGGGGTCCGGGCGATATGGTCCCTCGTACTCGAAGGGCTTGCCCTCCATCGCTGCCGTACGTACACGTGGCACGGCACTATGCAGCAGAAGGGGTCGGCGTCAGCAGGGTCAAATCCACGCGTTCGTGGCGACGAAGGCAGAGCTGCAGCGCGCATGGGCGCCGAGCTCGTGCGAAGCGGAGCGGCCGGGTGGACGCTCTCGTAGGCCAAGGAGTTGCGGCTGGCGCGGAAGAGAAAGGGCGAAGCTCTAGGAGCGGCGAAAAAAGGCGTCCTCTCTCTTCGGCTGTTCGGGCGGAACTCTCGAATAAATGCTTCCGACGCGCGGAATTGAACCAGGAACCCCTCACTCCGCAGCGCGTGGCGCTATCCACTACGCCACGAAGAGCACACGCTTTAAGGAGCTAACGGCGAGCCTTATATACACAGCCTTTACCGCTGGCAGGACTCCGAGACGGCACGCGCTTATAGCGTTTCTTCATTACCAGCGAGATGGCGCGAGGAGCACACCCTCTACCGCTGGCAGGACTCGAAGACGGCAGGCGCACATAGCGTTTCTTCACTACCAGCGAGATGGCGCGAGGAGCGCGACGGGCGGCCATCTTTGCAACAGGAACGCTGTTGAAACTGAGAGTATCCATTGTGACAGCTTATTCGCGCTCGTTCAGTGTATATCCACGCGGTCGTTTCGTGCGTGCTTCACTTGATAGTTCGCGCTTATGTTCTGTTTGTTCATTTAGCGGCCTCCCCTAGCTTTGTGTGTGCTTTGTGACACACAACGTATAAAGCCTTTCGTACAAGCACGCGCTGCCCACGGGAGGCGCTCGCTTAGCAAGTGCATGTTCGCTACAATTAATATTGCTCCTGAAGCTGCGAGCCTCACTTCGTATAGCATTACAGTTCCTTGCTATCGCATTCATTGCTTCGCCCTCGCGGCGAAACTGTGACTTTTTTTTTGAGCAAAGTGGAACGCTTTCATCGTAAAGCGTCAAAAACACTTCCAACTGCTGACACGGACGCGTACGCTGTCGCACGCAATGCAGGGCGTTCATTTTCACGAGATGCTCATTCGGAATGATCGTATCAGCGGCAATAGACCACAGAAAATACGAACCATGTATATGCAATCAAGCAAATTAAATGAGCCATTTATTTTACGTGCTATTCCTAATAGCAGCATTGCTTTCAAGTTCGTAGACTTGCTGAAGACGGGCGGGTCACTGCGGTGTCGAAGTGGTTATCGTTGTGTGGGACCAACTCGCGCTAGTGGCATCGCTTGCACGCCGCACAACTCCTTTCCTCGAGATTGTAACCATACTGCATAATATTTTGTAACACACCACTGTTTTCGCTTCACTTTCTACGATGAAATCACACCTGCCGACGAACACTCGCTCATGCTCGCTTAGCGCTGCGACCCGAACCTGCTTGAATCGAGCGACGCCATCGTTGTTTTTGAGGGTGAGGAAAACGTGGAATTGACAGAAGAAACCAGAGAACCAGACACAGCAAGAAAACGAGATTTGATTACGAGGCAACCTTTCTGTATTATAATGAAATAATCTTGAACGTAAAAAGAAAAGAAATTAGGTGACATGTCGTATGTTGCGCTATGTATTGTGCGAAAGTTAGCGTTCGTGGACTACATGCGAGAGCGCAGCAAAAATTTGCGCGCTACGGCTCCGTAGGTTTCGCTGTGCTGCCACAGAAAGTTGTCATCAGGTATAATAATTGCGCCGAAAGAACCTTGCCCTTCCGCTGTCTGCTCGAGCGATTGTCTCGTGGTGAGAAGAAGAGGGATGTTTCAAGCTTTCACCGTAATGTCCGTGCTGATGTTACGGGAGCGTACGAAAGGCACTCGAGCTCAAGGGACGCCGCTAAACGAACAGACCGAAGATGAGCGCGAACTATCAAGTGTCACAGCTCGACACTTTAAGCAGGCTAGTTTCCTTCGCTGCTTCTGCCGCCTTTGCAACAGGAGCGCTGTTCAAACTAAGAGTATCCATTGTGACAGCTTACACGCGCTCGTTCGGTGTATACCTGTGCGTTAGTTTCGTGCGTGCTTCACTTGATAGTTTGCGCTCATCTTCTGTTTGTTCATTTAGCCGCCTTCCCTAGCTTTGTATGTGTAGCTTTGTAACACACAACGTATAAAACCCATCGTACCAGCACGCGCTGCCCACGGGAGGCGCTCACTTAGCAAGTGCATGTTTGCTACAATTAATATTGCTCCTGAAGCTGCGAGCCTCACTTCGTATAGCATTACAGTTTCTTGCTATCGCATTCATTGCTTCGCCCTTGCGGCGAAACTGTGACTATTTTGTACACTTAGAAACGTGGTTATTTTGGGAATATGTATACTTCTGCTGTAAATTTATGTTATACTGTGCCTATCATTAAATATTATTCCATTGCATTGCCTCTTAGTTACAATATTGTTTTTAATGTTTTACCACTCCCCTCTCTAATGCCTGTTCACCCTGAGGGTATCATAAATAAATAAAAAGGTACAGCACCAGCAGTTCTGGGGCAATGCGTCGTCATGATTCTGTGAGACTCATGGATACTTAGGCCAGCCTATGCAACAATCCCACGTCTACTCTATTTTTGGGACCAAGAATGAGTCCGGTAAGGCGATTCAAGCTTTCGAATGCTGTTCGGTGCAATATTATGAGTATTTAAACAGCTGAACTGGCAATAAGTAGGAATAACGATGAACGGTGAATATCCCCGCAACTTACGGTTCGCAGGCGGCATCGCACTGTTCATCATTTCTGGTGACGTTGCAAAATAAGATGGAAAACTCAAATCGACAAAATGTCAAAGGAGACATGAGTGATACCCTTAGAAATCAAAGACACTATTCTGTGACTTGGCGAATGTTGATGACTAAATCTGACCGCACAAGAGTCCACACATTTAGGCCGGTAACTAACAGGCGAGCTTGACAGAATCCTATGTTGGGTGAGTTCGTGCATAGCTTGAGAAAGATGAGGTGCAACAGTAAAATAAAGGAGACAAAAAAAAAAGAAACAGAAAGAGCGCCAACCAATGAAGCACCTATCCAGACTTATCTACTTGTTAAGGTCAGGATGCGCTTGACTGCTTCGGATTCATATCGGGCAAGACATTGATTGGTGCTCTTTCCGTCTTTTTGTTCTTTTCTTTATCTTACCGTTGCGCCACATCTTTTATTCTAGCAGGGAAGCCCCCCCATGGGAAGTAACTTGCGGTTGTAGTTGAAACTTGCCAGTAATTGGCTGACACTCCGAAAGTAAAAGACCCGAGAAGTAGTTGGATGAATCAGTGGAAAGAACAATGGTATTGGCTTAGTATCAGAAGAGAGCAGAGTTGATGAGATGACAGAGAGAGGGTAACTGATATGCTTGCTGTCTCTAAGAGATAAAATGGAACCAGGTGTTCGACGTCATGAGAAGTATAGGTAACCGTTGGTTAGTGAGGGCCAATGAATGGATACCAGTGGATGGAAAGTGCAGTTGAGGGGAGCAGACACTGTTTTGGGAACGATTTAGGCATCAGATGAAATACGCTCGCAAGATTTCGTCTTGGAATGGATGAAAATAAACTGGTTTTGACGACGACTCCTAACATTTTTATTTTTAGCAGCAGTAGAAGCTCTAGGTCTTTGACTGTAATGTTCTTGCCAAGTGAGGTGAATACGGACAGTTGTGATGGTCGCGTTCAGTATGAGACAATAATGAAAAAATGATTTCGGCTTATTTTGCGAACTTCGTGTGACAGCTCACCAGCTGTAAGTTGATCTATCATCTGGTGCACTTTAGACGCGTGCTTAAGTCTCAGCGGGTCTTAAACATACCGAATACGCTCAGATATTCGTCGCACATTTGTGTGGTGTCGCGAATATTCAGTCGGAAAAAAATTAGGCAGGGACTATTTTTCTTGTTCGCCCAGAGATTTACATGCCTGTATTGTGTTTTTCAGGCTGACGGAGCAGAAGTTCTCAAGTGTGCTTCTGACGGAATTCCTTCGGTGAGCTTAACTCTGTTCATCTCGTTCGGAGGAAGAATTTGGCGCCTCTTCAACGACTCGAAGTACGAAGTGGGCGTGAAGTGCGACAACGCCATTGACTTGAGAAACTTTGTCTCATTTAGCCCTTCTGCTGTAAGTGCTTTCATTGTTTTAGCAATTTAACAAACGCTGTATCGACAGTCTCGCCAACAGCTTGGTCTATTTAACTACGGTGGAAATGAGCAACGCGGACACCGGTGCAGTCCTCGTTACATTGCACGCTGTAGGTGGGACAGGGAACGATGTCGCGATACAGTATGGATCGGTTCCGGCAGCACCTTCCTTACACACTCGCATGCCTTTATGTCAGGAGCCGCTTTTTAACTACGAATCAATCCCTATAAACTTTTTAAAAGATGTACATAATTTTCACGCAATATATCCTCGACACCCGTAGCACGGCCCCTTCAAAGGGTCCCTGAAACGTTTTTTTTTTACATTACGTCACTGATTAGGCAACACAATTGTGAAATCATTCACACCATAAATAAAGCGAAGCACTATGCGCTAAGGCAGCTATGGGCTTATTTCTGTGGCCTTCCTCCCTACCACTGCTGTTCCTCCTGAACTCGATCTGCTGCGGAGTGCGCGCTAGCGATGACAGCGCCTCCTGCATCAGCCGCTCTGCCGAGCCCTCCGTAGCGACCTAGCGCCCCGATATCCTCACTGAGGTCGCCCGCGTCGGCAGTGCTAGCCTCTGTAATAGAGCGCCGGCGACTCGTGTGTACGCCCCCAGATGCCGCGACGATACCGTTGGCTGAAACGAAGGAGTACGTTGTAGAAGCACGTTGTTCGCAGCTAGGTTTTGAAAATTTCGTGCACGTGCTGGTTCGGGGCCAATCAGCGGCCTCCCATTCGATCGGTCGATGGCGGGGACGTTTGAAAACGCCTTTTTGCGAGCCGCTGAGATCTTTTGCGATGCACGTGTTGAAAACCTTATTGTAAATTCCACACTTTACGCACAGCGCTGAAATCTGCCCTCAAATGATCCTAATGACTCGCTCTACTGTATCACCATGTTTGCACAAAATCGTCAAAACCGTTTCAGAGTCCCTTTAACGGAGACTTGTGCTCCTTTGGCAGACATTATATGCAGCTCATGCCTCACGGACTTTAAACGCAAGGCCTTGAGTAGGCATACGTGCTTTTTTTAAACTAGCATCTTATTATCATTAGCACCTCCGAAAATTTCAAACCCGTAGACCATCTCCCGCATCGTTGCCATAAATTTATCGGATTTATATCTTTTACACTTTTCTCCAGCAATTTGATTTCAGGCCACTTCGCGGCCATATGACTCCTGATCGCTCAGCGCCTTTAGACCCTTTTACAGCTGTGTCATACACACCTGTGAGAATTTTAACCGCACTGTCAAAAATCATTATTCGAACTGGCTTTTTTTTTGGCCAAGCCTGGCCCTTGCGCCATTAGAACTTCATTCATTCATTCATTCATTCATTCATTCATTCATTCATTCATTCATTCATTCATTCATTCGGTTCGCTGAAAGGGTGCGGTGTTCTTGGGTGGTTCGTCTGCAGCGGAAATGTTCCGTCGGTGCTTGTAGCGTACCCGGCCTATATTTCTGCCCAAAATTCTACGAAGAGACAATAGCCTAATCGCTGAAAGCCCGTAGTGTCCAGCGTTGAGACAGCTTATCCTCTGAAAACCACTGATGTCCAGCGTCATATTGATAGTCTGCAAGAGTGCTATTGAGTTCGAAGTGCCAAAAACAGTGACAAGTGTAGTGGGGAACCAGGAACCTACGCATTACAGTGGGACACGGCCTGAGCAAGAGGCCGTGTCCCACTGTGATCACTTCTGTGATCGTCGTACCGCGTGTCCATCAGCTGATAAACACCCTTCCAAAGTGGTGGAGGTGCTGGGTACTCAAACCTGGAACGCTGCCTGCCATCCCGACAATGGCAGAGGAACCGGCCCAGCCAGCAGTCCCCCAACTTCCGCCTCTAATCGTAAACGGTGCGCTGCGCCAGCGCAGCCAGCCTCTCTTCAGCGGAACTGATGACTACGATGTAGAAGATTAGCTCGCGACATTCGAGAAGGTGAGCGGCCACAATAAGTGGGACGAACCATCGAAACTTCAAAACGTCTCTGTGATGATGTGAATTGGGTAGCGCATGACTATGACATGAAAGAAAAGGAAGTGCGGGACAAGACAGTCGGTGATGATGAGGACAGAAAAAGATGCTCACGGACCGCGAGACATGAAGCGGCTCACAAAACGGACAGAGCGTCAGCGAGCGGACGTCCGGAACGGCAGCTGGTTCACCGGCGGTTCGAGGCTTGGGCAGGCGACCGGGTGTCCTGCTACCGTGTGGACCTGGGGCCGTGATCCCGCTCTCGTTCATGATGTCCTGCGCACTGGCGGCCTGCTGTCCTGGGGGCCTGGTGGGGTGTCTCCTTAGGGAACCATGCGGGTCCTGTGCTCCCCGCCAATCGAGCCTGACGTAACGGACTCCAGAGTTTTGGGAGTAGCTGGCAATCGGCCATTTGCAGCAGCGGCCTGGTGTTCTGCCGGCCTACTGCACTTCCCTACGCCGACATCACTACCAGGGTGACGCGGCGATAACGGCGTAGGACAAGTAGCCGTCAACGCTATCAGTCGCAGCACGCAACAACATTGCCAGCGCCGGACCACACCACGACGCAGCCTTCAACGACCGTCACGACCACTGCGACGACGACGCACAAAGGGCGAGTCGTAACTTGCATGATTGCTAGGTATGTTGTTGCTTCGGAACTCTAGTTTAATTTGGAACTGTAGATATACATCCGTCCTTGTCAATGTAATTACGTCCTAGTCGTATAACCTGGAATATGGTCAATGGTGTGTGCAAAAGGCTTGCGACTGCCGCGACAGTTCATTGAACGGATCCTGCGCCCAAACACTGTGCGTTTATCCCATCACAGTGCCATTATATTTAAAAGACGTAGCAAGCCTGTGGCACCACAACCATCAGACCGCCTTTGCTACATGTAGTGAGTTCGAGAAGCGCTTTGCAGATATGTTCGACCACCCCGCCGTGCGCAAGCTACGCGCCGAACAGTGCCTTCGTGCACGGGCACAGCACCAGAGGGACACATTTACCAGGTGCCTCGAGGACGTCATCGACCTCTGTAAGCGCCTGCATCCGTCAATGACTGAGCAAGAGAAGAGTAAGAGCACCTTGAAAGCATTGACGACAATGACTTGCAAACTCTGCTGGCAAAAAACCCACGCACCGTGGCTGAGCTTACGATCTTGTGCCAGAGCTTCAACGAACCGCGTAAAGAGTGCGTCTTAGTTCGGCGGCCTACCACGACGAACGACCTCGCCGCCTTAAACATAGATGGAGACCACAGTATGCTGCTATCCCAAATAAAAGAATACGAGTGGGAAGAAGTGGCGCGGCAGCTCTCCTGTGTATCGTATTTGCCGACGCCAAAAGTGCTTACGCGCGATCTAGCACCGTCTTCCAAAGAAGTTATTCAGGAACAGGTTTCCGCGGCTCTGGCATCCGCCCCTGATCCTACACCTCTTGCCGCACCACTCACTTACGCGGCTGTAGCTGCGAAGCCACCATGCCAGCTGCCAGCGTTTTCCCCTCAGCCTTTTCGGCAGCCACCCG
>CM023486.1:130085-135085 GCA_013339685.2 Hyalomma asiaticum | reverse complement strand
CGCGCGGAGTCACCGTTGCCTTCTCAGATATTTGGATGCTTAGGAAAAACAGGACACAATGTTTAAACACCACGCGAAACAGCGCCGCGTTGTCTACGCGCTCCGCCGTCTGCGTGGTCGTCTGCTACACTTTCCTTGAGCAAGATGGCGGCGACGGCTTCGCTTCGGCGGCACGCTTCCACTCCAGAAAAATAATATATAACCTCCTTGGGACCATCTCACTAGGTATGCGGAAACAGCCGCGCTCCCTTCCGCTGGTGCTCGTGACGTAGGTAACTTTTTCTTACGTCATTTGTTCTTCCGCCACGGCGCACCATGCGAACTTCTGAATGACAGAGGGCGTGTGCTTTCGTCCGACGCCCTTCAAGATCTCCTTCGTGCATGCCGTACAGTTCACCGCACGTCTACTGCCTGCCGTCCTCAGACAAACGGCCTCACGGAGCGCTTTAATCGAACCCTGGGGGAAATGGCCACTCCAATTGGGACGATCCTTCCCTTCTTGACGTACGCCTATAATACCGCGACACAGTCTACGACAGGTTTCTCTCCACACTCGACACTATTTTTCCGTATCGCCTGGACGCCTCCGAATTCAGCCATGCTTCTGATATCGCCCAGTATGCCGAAGAATGTCGTCAGCTGGCCCACTTGGGACAACCAAGCCGTTCAAAAAGATCGCCATGACCCCTATCTCCCTTTGGAGACTTTCGCCGTTGCCTCCCACGTCTGGCTCCGACTACCCTTCCACTCCCCTGGCCTCGACCCCAAGTTTGCTCCAGAGTATCACGGCCTTTACCGCGTCATCAAGTGACCGTCTCCCGCCACCTACGTCTTTGCATGAACCCATCAACCGTTCCTCCGATAAGCGTCGTATAGGCCGCCAGGTGGTACAATTGACCCGTCTCAAGCCGTATCACGATCTGCTTATTGTAGCGTCACCTTGAGTCACCAGGATAGCTCCTCTTCGCAGCCGGGGTACTGTGGTGGGGAACGAGGAACCTACGCAATACAGTGGGACACGGCCTGAGCAAGAGGCGTGAGCCCTTGCTCAGGCTGGCTGGCCAGAACTGTGACTGCTGTGATCGTCCTTGCACCTGTCCATTGTCTATCTAAACCTAATAAACCCCTTTCTACAGTATAAGTTACCGGCACCCAAGCCGCGAGGAATCGCTAAGAGCACGGGAATAGGAGAGTACTCCTATCCATGGCAATGGGCGATACTCGTGAGTATCTGGGTGTTTACATTTCTTGTAGCATATGTGTGCTCACATTGTAAATATCAGACGTTACGCCCACCGCATGCCTGAGTATCATCGTAGAAACTTCGCTGGTTCACCTAGCTCATTAAGATTACAGCTTCATAAAACGTCGGTGCGTCCTAAATTGGAACAATATTAACCTATCTGAGGCGCTGGTGCTGACTCACTTGTTTTTCATTCGGAAAGGGTGCAGAGCCGCGCTGTCATTTTATACGTCCTGCCACCGAAGAGATACTGCAAAAACCACGAAATTCACATTTCCCCGGACCGCGAACTATTCGGCATGTTGGTGATACGCCTTCAAGGTTTCAGCTAACCGCGCAACAATGACAGGACAGAAAGGCAGGTAGAGCTTCTTGTCAGTGCTCTGTATGCTTTCCTGTTCCCTCCTTGTTTTGTTGCGCTATTACATGAAACTGTCCTTTTGTCCTCTTCCTTGTGTGTTCTAGTTAAACGTTACTATGTTTTTACAAATTCCGGAGCGTGATAGCGAGTTGCAACAAGCTCAACACCACGACGGAGACAGACGGCACGCACCTCGTAATTTTTTTAAAACGACGTGAATAAAAGCGACAGTCCGGTGCTCTCGCTAGAGCCACCTCCGTAGCTGCCTTCTTCGCGTATCGGAAAAGCGTAGTAATGTCACTCGGGCAACTGAAGCTAAAAACAGCCGTAAAAAAAATACACCAGAACGTTTGAAGCCGTGAGCTTGAAAACTAGACAAGCCCATGTGTGGTGAACACCGACGATGACTACAAAAGTAGCTACGTGAGCGGCGCGTCGTAGACAAAAGATAGAGCACGAAGACGCAGCGGAGACGAAAAAAAAAAAAAAGAAGAGGGAGATGGAACGAGCAGGACAGCCGCCACAAAACGCAGCAGAACACGGCGATCGAAGAGCCAAGGTTTCAAGAGGGCTACCCGGACTGAAGCTCTGGGCACCCTCCTGACCACTCGCGCTCCTGCGAACGTCGTTGACCAGTGTGACTACTGCCTGACCACGTCCGGCGACCAGTGGGGCCGCTACATGCCTGCTTCCCGTTCTGGCGCGTACCTGTGCTAGGCCGACGCGACTTCGTGCTGTTCCTGAGCGCCCGAGCCGCCGCCACCCTTCTAGCTCTGCGACGAGTCCTCCCGCCGCGTCCCTCAAGTCGCCCCATCGACGACTCGTGCTGCCGGCGTCGAAGACGTGAGCATGTTTGCATGCACTGGACTTTGCACTTTGAAAACTATGCATGCTTAAGACTGAACGTGTAGCATGCGAGGCTTACTGCCTGTTTTAGTTATTTTATTGATTCATTGATAGTACCAGTTCAAGATATGTGTGTTTGCTGGCTGCACAGTTTACTGCTACATCCTTCACCGCACTGCGCGTCCGAAACGTGACGGTCCACAATATTTCACTCTCTACACCATGTCATCATCATCATCATCATCATCATCATCATCATCATCATCAGTCTTTCTACGCCCACTACAGGGCAAAGGCCACTCCCATAGATCTCCAATTATCCCGGTCCTTTGCTAACTACGACCACACTATCCCCCGCCACCTTCTTTATCTCATCTGTCCACGTAACTTTTACCACCCCTTGCTACGTTTGCCTTCACTGGGGATCCACCTATAATGATCAGCGGTTGTCTTGCCATCCCATCTGTCCATCTCTTCTCAATTTCTACTAAGATGTCCTTGACACACGTTTGTTCCCTGACCCGCGCTGCTGTCTTCCTATCCCTTAACGTTACACACCTATCATTTACCTTTCCATAGCTCGCTGCGTCGTCCTCAATTTGAACACCTTAGTGAGCGTCCAAGTTTCTGCCTCGTAGGGTAGTACCGGTAAGACGCAGCTGTTATACACATTCCTCTTGAGAGACAGTGGCAATTCGCTATCTCAGAATGCCTGCCGAATGCACGAATTCATAATGTACCCGTCATTCCCATGGCAGCTAAATTTTCGCAGCGGCAGAATTCCGTCTAGTGTTACTAGTAGAAACTCTATGGGCGCAATAGTGTAAGCTGCTGCTGTGTAGAAACGCTAGCGTGGTGAGAGTTCTAACAGTATGCGGGAAAGCGCCCTATTTGCCAATCTGTTTTTCACAGTGCCATCCGCGTATCGCTTTGAGTCTGTTTTGAGGCTGTTTGCCATGCGTTCCTCTGTTGCCTTTCATATAGTTCATGATACCACATACGCTTCCAAACGGTAAGAACGAGGCACGTTACTTCTGTTTCAATATGAAAGCAAAAATAATTCTAGCACGAGCGCTTGTGCTGTAGCAAATGGATAGCAGAAAAACCAAGTTTATAAGTTTACCAATACGTAAAATCTCAAATCGAGGGCTTGTTGATTTCAACAGCTAGGATGTCTTAATTTAGGGTCGACAGGTCATTTTCGCCGTTACAAGAAAATACAGGTGCTGGTCGACCTGATCGGGATGTTTCATCGTTCATGCGTACTAACTCTGTAAGCACGGTCGGATGATTTCACCGATTGGTTCGCACAGAAATCGTGCACTCCATACTGTCGCGTTGTCGTGACGATGAAAGATGCAGCAGAACTTGAGGCGTTGTCGGTCGAACTGTTGATAAGGCAAACATGTGCCCTACAGTGAAAATCAAACTGCAAGACGATAGGGGCGTGGGCAGTCGTCGGTCGACGGAAAAAAAAATGACCAGCACTGAAATGCGTCGGTTTTTACACAGTCGTCACAGCGGTTTTCTGGTGTTATCACTGAGATTCTAGAAGGCACCCAAATGCGCGCGTCGGGCATGCATTGTGTAGACTGTCAGTGACCTGCCCCCGCCCCCTTTTTTTTCGTTTTTTTTTTTGTCCATTTCAGGTATGCGGTCCAGGTACGTTCGTTGACGGAAACTACAGCGAACGTTTCGAAACATATTCAAAGATATTTTACCCAGAATACTTCTTCTATCTTTATGATGGCTCTGATACAATACAGAGTAAGGTAAGTAGCAATGGTTCTGCACTGTTTCTACTTCATCCCATACTTCTTGCGAATCAGACTGCGTCACAATTTCTGTCGTAAGTAGTATCCGCTGTCAAGTCGCCACTTGTGTAGCTGCTGAATGTCAACAATAATCGAGAAGCTCTGCTTGCGTCATACATTCACGTCGCTTTACGGAGGGTACCGTCGTGCTAGTCACCGGAATATGGGGTAACATAAGGCAGAGTGCAACCCGCATTTAGAGGCCTTTAAAACGTAGTTTTTGTGTCACTGATTCGTCTGTGAGCGCCGATAACGAGCTGCAGGAGGGACAACTTAGGCAATGCAACTATCTGCACATCTGCGCACACAGTAGAACAATGGCTCACGACGTACGCATAGTAGAACGCTTCACTTTGTATCGATAAGAACAGTGGGAAGTACATACATTGCTAGGTTACCAAGGCGCAGGGACACAGCTAAAGGGGGGGGGGGGAATGGTTAACCCCCCACCCCACCCCCCACGCTTCGCCCATTTACCCACTCTTTATCTCGTCGTTTCGCGCTGACACGATACAAGAAACCGGTGCTACGATCGCAGTTTCCTTCCTGGCGCTTCCGTTTGGTGGGTAATTTGCTCTGAATCACGTCCGCCTACGAAAAAACGTCTCCCGGTGTTTGTAAAGGCTTTGGCACTCTGTGAGATCTCGGGCGAGGATCTCGGCTACGAGCGTTTTAAGTTGGCTCGGCGATGGCAATAACACTGGTGTGGTGGTTTTATTTGTACCCGTCCGTACAA
>CM023486.1:88364-129985 GCA_013339685.2 Hyalomma asiaticum | reverse complement strand
TGCGTGGAACATGGCCTGCTTTTAGAACATACATGAGGTATTTAAATTTACGTAATGTACGCATCACAAGACCTGCAAGTAAAGATGGGCTTGACGTGGTGCTTTTTAATCAGGTTGCCCACAGAAGCTTTACTTACCGGGGCCGTCGATTGAATCACCGATGCCATTCATTCCAGATGTACTAAAATTTAATGCTACCTTGCACGTGATGACACTAATATGCTTTTGGTGTTGCATTCTTTCCAACGTGATTATAACTATCGACCTATTTCATGTAGCTGTGCAACACAAGCTAACAATAATGCCAATAAGTGCAAGACCAGCCAAATGAAGCAGGTGACCTGAAAATTCCAATGTCATTCAAACAATAAAAAGAGCCGTCTTTTGCTATAGCGGCCGAGTTCAGCTTCAACGAGGGTGATTACAAGTGTTTATGTTGTTCTCAGCGGACGGCTGGAGGGAGGTCTTGCTGAACATCATAGACGCAGCATCGCTTCCGGCCCACTGGGGTGGAGACATGGTGGGACCCGGCAACGACCCACGATGCAGAGACAAGGTTGGTTGTACATTGTTAGGGTTGAAGCTTGGGCGAGTTGGCATCCATCCGCTCAGTAAGCTCTTGCAGCGCATATACAAACATCATAAAAAAAATTAAAATAAAACGACAGGGAGACGCAAGAAGTGTTGTGTACTAGACAAGTAGCTGGTGAGGGCTGAAGCTTGAGCGTGTTTCTAACAAGCAACATTCTTAGTACACAGCGCTATTGGCGCCTGTGTGTCGTTTTTTGCTGTTAGTATATGCACTGCAAGAACTCATCACATGGATCGATACCAACCTCTTTCAAGCGTCAATACCAACCAGCTACATCTTTAGTACACAATGGTCTTTGCCTCTGTCTGTCGTTTTTTTTTTTCCCTGTTAGTATGTGCGCTGTAAGAAATTACGGTTACTTGTGTAGTATAGGTTACCACGACGAGTTGGTACACGTTACGAGTGAACAGCAAATCGCTATATGTTGTTGTGCATGAATATGGCTAACAATGAGTCGTATGTAACTCGCGACAGTGTTCGAGTTGGAACTATACTCATTTCTAAGCACATTGTGACTTTTACGAGTACAATTGCGATAACCAAGCCCGTTCTAACTGGTACGAAGGCGAAATGTCTAGAACGTTAAACACGCTCAATGTTTCAGTACTACAACACAAATGTTTGGTCAGCAGCTACATTCACGCGAAGTAATTGCGTGTTTCGTGGAATTCTTTGTGCTCGCAGGTGAACTACGGTGGCCGTTTTGAAGAGGGTTTGGAAGGCGGTGAGTCCCTGTTCGGCGAAGCGGGAGTCGAACGGCGGACTATCAGTCGTCGCGACCGGTGGGAGCTGCAGATCGGCGTAACAAAGGCTGGCGCACGAGTCAACTGGCGCTTCCAGGTGGACGGTGGTGACTTGGCGTTCGGACTGCGCCTGCACACGGGAAAACCCCTGTTGCCGCTGCGACGCGTGGAGACTTGCAGCCGAGCACCTCACGAAGGAAGTTGGTTCTGCGATGCGCCGGGAACATGTGAGAATTCGCATGATTTGATGAGCTGCGGAGCGTGAACACCGTATAGAGAACAGAACAGAGCAGGACTGGACAGAACAGAATAGGACAAAATAGGACAGAACAGAACAGGACAGAACAGAACGGAACGGAACGTAAGGGAGCGGCACAGAACCGAACGGAAGGGAACGGAACGGAAGGGAACGGAAGGGAACGGAAACGAAGGAAACGAAACGGAAGGGACTGGAAGGGAAGGGAACACAACAGAGGAGAACGGAATGGAACGGAACGGAACGGAACAGAAAGACGCGCCTCGTTCACTTGGCATATGCCAAAAATTGCGTGGACGGGTACGAACACATGGATAACATGACTGCTATATCATGACATCGATGGCATGGCTTGCTTGCTTTTACGTCACGATCAACGATAATATTATCATATGTGGTGCATACCCGCGTTCTTCAGCCAGGGATGTCCGGTTATCCGCCACACACGGTTGAATTTGATAGCGGAACAGAGACCATGTGAGGCATATGTATGTACGGGACTCAAACCCACGATCTTGGGCGCCCAAACCTCCATGTTCCTGTTTCGATTCCCAAGGTCAGGAGGTGATAAGATTAGCTTTCCCGTTTATGATGGGGCAGATACTTCTAGGAATTTATTAAGCGACATGACTCAGTGAGTGCGGAGGGGCGGTGTCTCATTGCGAAATATGGAAATAAAGTTAAAAAAGAACAAAATACAGGAGACAGTAATAAAAATATGTCTCACAATCTAGGACAAACCAAAGCGAAAAAAAAAAAAACTATGCTGTAAAATCAAAATATGGTGAAGGCGAGAGAGGTAGAGATCAACTTCACTAGAACAGCAGGTGAAGCTGTTCGGCCAGCTTTCTGGGTCTCTGGTTATGAAACAGGAAAAAAATAGAGCACTCCTAATTACGTCGCGGACATGTCGCACGGATACGCAAGAGTAAGATGTGGTAGACGAGAGATAATTCGACTTCAGAAACGCTGCTTGAAATTATAAGGCGGCACGTCCATCGCACGTTCTCTTGTTGTGCTGGTGGCAGATCTCGAGGTCCCGGGGTTGATTTGCGGGCGCAGCGGCTGCATTTCGATGGGTGCCAAAAAGTAAGAAAAAATAAATGCTAGATTTAGGTGCACGTTAGAGAACCGCAGGCGGTCAAAATCATTCTGTTGCCACTTAAGTACCGGCCATGGCTCATATTCATATCGAGGTTTTTGACAGCTAAAATGTCATCATTTATTATTATTATTATTATTATTATTATTATTATTATTATTATTATTATTATTATTATTATTATTATTATTATTATTATTATTATTATTATTATTATACTGTTGGTAGAAAGTCATAACCCCCTCCCCCCTCACTCTGCCCTCTATAAGAACTACAGAAAAGCTTTTCAATCAGTGCCGTCATTGCAGGCAATTACGCCGCTACTGCAGAGACGTTTACACTACGAAAAATGTTTTGCGCGGTCCCACCGGTGGTCTAGTGGCCATGGAACTCAGCTTATGATCCGAAAGTCGCGGGATCGTATCCCAGCCGCGGCGGCTGCGTTTCGATGGGGGCGAAATGTGAGACCCGGCGCTGTGCGATTCCGGAGCCCTCCACTACGTCGTCTCTCATAATTATATCGTAGCTTTGGGGCGGTAAAACCCCACAAATAAATTAACCGTGTTATGCGCAACGTTTCTGCGTTTCTCGGTGAAGTTGTGGCGCTAAATGTTGCCGCATTCATCTCCTCTTCAGTCTGGCTAATGGTTTCCTTATGATCAATTGCGATAAACAGATTTCACCACGGGTGTTTAAGGAAGGCAAGTGCGAGCTGCGATTAGCGTCTGCAGAGTGGTTAGCGAACGAACAGATCTTTACCAAACTTGTGGCAATGCAGCCCGCAGAACACTGAAAGTGCTGCGCAGTTGTGGACGTTAATGACGTCGCGACTTCAATTAAGGGCACATGTAGCCCGTAGGTCGTCGCAGTAGGCGCATGGTAAATGACACGGAGACCTTGAAGGCAGGACTGCTTGTTCGTGCTTTTGTGCTGAAACCTCACGTATTATGCGAGAACACCACGTCCTCTTGTGGTTATTTGCGTACTACAAGCTGATCAGTCGTCTCACAGCAATACTTCTGTGAAAACCTAGACATCGAGTCTATTTACATACACTGTACATCGTCATGAGTTCGCTATCAACCGACGCCCCGCCACGGTGGTCTAGTGGTTATATGTCACTCGGCTGCTGATCCGAAGGTCGCGGGATCGAATCCCGGCCGCGGCGGCTGCATTTAGATGGAGGCGAAATGTTGGGGCCCGTGTGCTGTGCGATGTCAGTGCACGTTAAAGAACCCCAGGTGGTCAAAATTTCCGGATACCTCCACTACGGCGTCTCACATAATCAGAGCTGGTTTTGGGACGTCAAACCCCACAAATTAATCAATCGCTATCAGCCGATATCTCGAACCTTTCCTTATTTCTTTACCTATACAGTGCTTCCAATATTACATTCCGACATTACAAGCTGTGCGGCAGGGCTGTGAGCTGGAAGGCAATCGGGAGAAAGAACTTGTCCCTCACACGCACCAACGTCTGCGTTCACAGTTGTTTCCAATTAAACTATGACGACCTGTCCTCACAACAGTCGGAGGGCGAATATCACCCCTCTGGCTTGTCGGTTGAACGGAAGATGCTGAAGCACCGTAACGATAGGGCCAGGTCGGCTGGTGATCAGAACGTTGCGGGGTCGAACGCCGGTCGCGGCGACTGCTTTTCGAAGGAGGCGAAATGAAGTCTGTGTAGCGTGCGACGACCGTGTACGTTAAAGAACCCCAGGTGGTCGAAATGTGCGGAGCCCTCACCGCAGTGTCTTTCGTAATTATATCATGCTTTCCGGATGTAAGACCGCGGTAATGAATGAATGAATGAATGAATGAATGAATGAATGAATGAATGAATGAATGAATGGCCAGAACTGTATAAGGCGACCGTCATGGGCATAAGTAGGAACCGCTAGTTTACGACATGTACGCGCGCGCTCTTTATGTCGTAAGGAGGTAAGCATTTTACGACCTCATGTAGGAGCGCAGAAAATTGCCCGGAACGAAGCTCTTTTCACTTTGTCTTCTATCGTCGTTCGTCGTCCATTGTTCAATTTTTTTTCGCGCTGTTACATTTGTGCAGTGAACCAACTACACTAGCAGGCGGCCATTCTGGTAGTTTCCGCCGATCGCTCGCTTATAGTGTAGCAAGGAGGCCACAAAAGCAATGGCAGTCTGTAGCCGTTCAGACAGAAATATTAGATCCTCATTGGCTTAGTTGACTTCGTGGCCCTATTCGGCTCTGACAGCCGGGTCTTCTTCGTTAAAGGAATTTGACTACTTGCATGATAATCATCATCATCCTCATCTTAATTGATTGGCTTGCCAAGCAGCTATTACGGCCGATGCCGTCGTGATGCAAACTGAGAGCCGCTGCTATTCGCTACAATTCTTACATGTATTTCACATGTGATGGTATCTTAGTGCCTAATGATATGTAACGGAGATGAAAGAAACGATGGTTTCCGACCTATGCAAATGGCGGTTCTGTTTCGATCTCCTGACGCAGTAGTACGTCCAGTCGTCTCCTCAATGCCCATCTCTACGATGTCGTGTTATAGTGTACAGCAGAACTTAGAGCAGGGCGTAACCGAACACGTTGTGACCGAATACCTGTTCAAAAATTTACTCGCCACGGTTACATTGGCCCTTGTGCCATGAAACACCGAACGTCATTACCAAAAATTTATTCTCCCGTTAACGTGCTTTTTGCTCTTTTACCATTCCGTTCTAACACACATCCGTTTCCGCGATGCGTAGAATCGCAAAGAATCGCAAACCGGGCACTTCCGATTTTCGATTCCGTTGCGTAGAACCGCTGCGTAGAATCGCAAACCGGACAGAATCACGTCGTCACGTCGATAAGCGCAACGCGGGTAGTCCTTGATAATATCCGTCTTCTTAAAGCCCTTCCCACGATAGAGCTCATCAGGAAAACGAAACCGGTCTGTGCAATCGTTATGATTAAAAGGAGACGTGCCCTTCGGGGAGCGACTGCTTATAGATTAAAATGACAACGTAGAACGCAAGAGGAGACAATGATAGCGTGCGCCGCAGACATCGCACTGTCGTGATAATGAATGCGCGCACCGTTAGAGCCTGGCTAGCAAGGATTGTCGATCAATAGAGTTTTTTAAAGTTAGGCTTCTCAGCAGGCCATAATAAGCTAAATGAAGGTGCAAGCTAAGTGGATCGACGTGGGTTCAAGGCCGAAGTTCACTAGCAATTAAAACACAGTCCCCCCCCCCCCCCCTTTTTTTTTTATCAGGCGCAGTAAACCATCCTGGAAGGTCGAGTGTGGTTGAAATGACTATACTACTGTAAATGTACAGCGAAAGTGCACGGAATATTCTTAGTATCACGAATTTTAAGAAGGTGGGTAGCTCTTTATAGGTGGCGGCTTCCTGGCTGTCGCAGAGGTTGAGGAATATTGCCACGTTTGTAATTGTTTCGCTGAAGATGAGCGCTGCGTGGTTGCGCAATCTCAATCTGTTTTTTTAAGATGCATAGTCACATTCAAACAACAAAAGATGTTCATCGGAAGATGGGGGCTTGTAGTGATGAGAGAGGAAGAAAGAGAGAGAAATGAAGAGGAAAGGCAGTGAGGTTAACCAGATATTAGTCGTCGGTTTACTACCCTGCATTGGGGAGAGGGGAGTGAGGGGTTAAAAGAATGACAGTGAAAAGTGATTCGACAAGGGATTTCGCTCGAACCATCGTTTTAAGAAGTGGTGTTGATCTCGTCAGGTCCTCACGAAACCAAATACCCTTTATGAAACGTTGGCTCTGTCGACGTTCCCTGCTCGATTACTTTTATACCATTTAAAGCTACAGTGATGTGCGAATGTACTCTTCAAAATAATTCTTGAGGTATCGGCGTAATTGCGACTATTAATATAAACTAATGACAAACAACCGATACCGATAGCGAAGGTCTCAGACACACACGTATCTTCGGCACGTAACTGTGATCGATGCACAGTCGAAAAAGAAATAATGGAAAAAAAAGCAGGGGCAGCGCCTAACGCACGCGGGCGTCTTGGGTAAAACACCTGCCGAGCGTACAACGTGCAGCCAGATATCGACTTTGAATCTATACTCGTTTGCGAATTGAAAATTCGCAAAGCATGTTTGAGTCCGCACACCTGACCGTCTACCGACGTGCTTCTCTGCTGTAAACAACGATATATTTTTGGTCGGATTACATTCGTCGGGCGTCACTAGAGGGATCTCGTCACCTTTTCTCACGCTGCGAATCAACCGCGCTGCTGCGCCTGGTTGACTATGTCGTACAGCGTTAGCAAAGGACACCAAATGCGAATTGCACGATTTTGTATCACTAGAACAACGTGTTGGTCACGTAAAGCACGCAATGTCAACCTTCACAAGCTGTAGATACATCGCAGAATCATGCGAAACAGTGGCAGATCACGAGGGAAGAGTCCTAGGTTGCGTAACCTCCCGTGTCTCCATTACTACCTGCACCAAAACGTTCCATGTGCATCTAATGCGTGTTCGGTAATAGTGAACTTGAAATGCTGAAGTGTCTTTATTATTTAAACGCACGCAGATGTGCTGGAGTTCGACAACACCCACAGCTGGTTTACCAACAAGACCTTGGCTTACGAGGTGAACGTACAGATGCCAGAAGGTACTCGCTGATCACAAGACGCCGTTCGAGACATGGTTTTTACGAACGTCTACACGCCACACCTGCCTAATACGCTTCCGCCGCTTTCTCCACGACTTGCTCACATCCCACACAAGTTTACGAAGAAAGAGCAAATAAAGTGTATATATAAACGATCATTCTGGTTGTTTCGCATGGATATTCCTTGTATATTGTTCCGGAGCTTGAAATTGGTATCACCGGCTAATTATGGATAATCAGAAGGCGGGGAGAGAGGAAGGGGGAGGGGGTGCATTAGGTTTATTTATTATATTTGTTGTGCGGGAGAAGCCGCTGTAGCATTGTGGTAGCGTACTTAACACCTCGGGGGCCTATAGGTTGCATTCGGAGATTACCCCGCCTTTGGTTGTGTCTGCGCTTGTTATGCCTGCATTTCAGTCCCATGCTACGACAAACGGCATGCCTTTGTGGCTTTTAAGTGCGTTTTAATATGTTAAATGCCAATTTTAGTTTGCCTGAGATTGACATAGCTGTATAAAATTCAAACACCCGTGGCGCACACCCGGATACCACAGATCATACATTACAGAATGAGCCACACGTGACTGCGGTATCGATAATATTGACGTACATGACAAGTATGTCATGTCAGTGATGTAAAGATCAATCATCCATATTTTTCGTGTGTTCGTAGGCTACCATCCAAATTTCCGTGAGTATCAGGTGGACGGCGCGACCAGGAGGGCACCACGAGGTAGGCAGATTAGATAGATAGATAGATAGATAGATAGATAGATAGATAGATAGATAGATAGATAGATAGATCCGATCAAAGTTGCTCGAGTTCGCCAAGAAATTCATTGCATTTAAAACCCCATCGATCAACGTGCGCCTGTGTCAGCAGGTGCTTTGGTCCTATCCATTGCTGCGCTTGATTTGGCCCTAAACTGCCACTTGTGTTCTAACCAAGGAAACAGCAGGTAAGTATCTCTTAACATCGTCACCTAGTCGCTTCCAAAAAGCCAGTCGTTTCGTACGAAGGGGTGTTTGCGTTTACGCGATGCTTCCAAGGTTGAAAAAGCACGAACTTAAATGAGGTACCGTGCACTTTGTCCTGGATGATCGCCTGGTTTACACTGTATGTGCTGGATGAAAATCACGCGCCAAATGTACGGCGAACACACGAGCGGAACAGTTAAACGTCATGAATTGTGCATGCTGCCACGTGATTTTTTTTTAGAAATGACTTTTGCAGCTAAATTCGCTGTTGCTTTGTTGGCTTCAGATTTGCGAGTAGAGCACCTTCTGTTGCCACATTCTCTAACAGGCCATTGAATTGTGCATCAATTTTAACTACATTGATTTGTCTGTACACTTAGTAGCGCGTACTTCACCGCTCCGCATTTCAGTTCAGTTAAGTTTATTATTCCCTCAGAGTACAAACGTTCGTGGTTAGTAGTATGTAGACGAGGGTCCCAAAGTCGATCGGCTGCACTGGGACCCTCGGTTAACAATAACATTAAGGTTATTAATCATTAAAGCATGTCAAAATTACACAACGCTAACGGAAGCCACCAACACACCCTTAATACTAATATAAATACTTCAATACTTCAATAAATAATATATACTATTTATCTCTGCAATCAGTCGAGAGTATAATTGGAGTGAGCCTCAAGCCATGACGTCACTCAGGTAGCTGCTTACTGTTGCCTATCTCGAACCTACTGCCTGTAGCAGCCACGTGCGATTCCCATAAGTACACAGCTTTTCTATGTTTCTTCAAGAATTAAAAAAAAAGAAAAGCAAAGCCGAAAATTGCTGCAGCCATGAACTCGAGTTACCTGATAAGGAACGGAAAGCAGTGTGTCGTTTTTAGCCAGCGGCGTCATTGGCTCTTCGTTTACAAACAACTACCTTGTCTACAGACGCGACGTGAAAAATGGAATGCTAGTGAAGTGCGGGGCCCTTCGATTCTAATCTTGCCCATTGGTGCCGCTGCGAAGTCTTGCGGCGACCGCGGCGGCGTGACGTCATGCGGTGGCAGGGCGACCCGGCGACCTCGGCGAGTGTGCGCGGTTCTCCCTTTACGAGACCGGCAGAGGACGTAGATCGGTTGCCCAGCCGTGACCAACGGTGGATGCGAGAGTCGGCGTCGGCGTCACGAGCCAAGGATACCTATAATGAGTGGCTACATCGGCGACTTAAGCGAGCGCCAGCAAGCGGCTCTCGAAAAGGTGAGTTTTTGCTGCCCTGTCGTCGTCATAACCATGCTGATGTCTATGCCTACAGCATAGCAGAGGCCTCTCCCATAGGTGGATTACCCGGTCCCGCGCTAATTGCGACTACGTTATCCTCGGAAACTTCTTGATCTCATCTACCCACTTTACTTTCTGCCGCCTTTGCCAAGCTTGCCTTCTCTATACAGGGATCCACTTTGTTACTATTAATGACCAACGGTTATCTTGCCTCCGCCTTAAATGCCCTAGCTATACCCATTTCTTCTTCTTAATTTCTACTAATATGTCATTAACACGGGTATGTTCCCTGACCCACTCCGTTCTCTTCTTGTCCCTTAACATTACGCCTGCCATTTCAATACGATTGCTTGTTGTGTCGTCTTCAATTTAAGTTAAACCTTTTTAGTGAGCCTCGGAAGTTTTTGCACGCCCCGCCCCGGTGGGCTAGTGTTTGTGGTACTCGTTTGCTGATCCGAGGGTTGCGGGATTGAAACCTGGCCGCGGCGGATGAATTTCGACCGGGAGGCGAAATGTTAAGACCAGTGTGCTGTGCGATGTCGGTGCACGTTAAAGAACCCCAGGTGGTAGAAATTTCTGGAGCCCTCCACTATCCGGCGTCTCGCATAGCTTGGGTTTGGAAAGTTGAAAGCCAAGGAATCAATCTGTCTTTCTTTCCACGTGAGACTCGTTGCCGTACATTTTAAATCGAAGCTTTGTACGGCTAGGCGAAAGGGCCTAGGTGCGATACACTCGAGCCGTGCGTGTGACCTCGTTAAGAAACACGAATACGTAACCAATCACTGAGCGAGACTTTGATAAAAGATCGAGATTTACCGACGTACAAACATCGGGCGCACATTTCAGCTTCTGTGGTTGACCACCTGTACGGTGTGCATCGGTGGTGGATTTCATCCTTTAGGGGAGTCAAAGCATGCGCAACATTCACGAACAAAATTTTCTCAACATCAACCGCAGGTTTGCTAGCGACAAATTGTGCCGTGCTCCTTGCTAAACATCATGTAGCTGAACGTTAGTGCCGTAAAATTGACTATCATATTAATCACATAAATTATAGCAGCAGCTCTAATGACTGTCTAACAATTTATCATTACAAGCGGGACTGCTAATGTGTCTCGGACAAATAAGAATTGTCATCTTCACTGCTGTCTCTGAGGCTTCTTGCACAAAAATAATCTTCAGGACCGTAGACAACGGAAAACAGTCGTCAGTGGTAGCTATCGGACATTTCTTTGTCGCGATATGGTGCCTGCTGTCTCAAGTGCAGAAACACGTCGCAGTAGACATAATTATCAGTGTAGCTGCTAGCTTATTCATACAAATCCGTGCTTTGTCCTCTTGACGCAGTTTGAAGTCCGTAGATATCTTTAGCGAAAATCTACGGACTTTAGTCGCAGTATGCGTCGTGGACGTAGCACAATCCCAAAATCAAGTAGGCACACGCGCTTTCGTATGTGTGTGAGGTACGAACATCAGCAAATGCTTTTGTCTAGTCTGCGTTTACTTTTGTTATTGATTTCAGAAGAGGCGCTCTAAAACACGCTTTCTCGCAAACGTATATAGCGTATGGTGTCAGGTCCCGTAGAAAAGAAAAATGTCAGGAAACAATCAGTGAGCACACGCAGTAAAGATACAAAAATAACTTAAACCGCACTATCGAACAGCGCTTCTAAAAAACTAACAAAACCAGTCTTGTTGAGATAAAACTGTTCATATTCCAGGAGACAACAAAAAGCGAAAGCAATATAGATGGACCGTGAAGCATAGTGTGCTTGAATTCCCGCAGAAGCTTGGTGTGACGTCCCTGATTTTTGACATCATTCGATTTTTTTTATCCTTAAGAACAGAACGCATTGCACTTAAAATCACACTACCTAATGCCGCATTTTTCACACACATTCTTTCAATGCTGTAATGGCTCAGGCAGAAAATAAAGTGTATGGTCTAAGAGAGAGAGACAGAGAAAACGAGATGAAGAGGGAAGGCAGAAAGGTTAACCGGATTTTAGTCTTCGGTTTCATTACTCTTCTAAGTACTATAGTTGCTATCCTGTTTTTTCGCAGTTTCGCCAAGCTGTAAGAGATGTCAGGAAGCCTTCGCACACGGACGCTTTCCTGCTCCGCTGGCTACGAGGTGAGTATGGCTGTGTGCACACGACCACCTGTCGTGAAAGCAAAATCATGAGCCATCACGACCAGCCCGCCGTCAGAGGCAAAACTGAGTCGTTCTGAACGTGCAAGTGGTCCCTTACACGCACGACGACCTACAACTTGCCAGATACACAATCAAATCCTACTCATGGAGCATCATTGTGCTTCCATCTGTCACATACACCGTTGAATGGCGTGGTTGTCTTTCGAGATTTTCAAACGTATTTTTGCGTTTTTTTTTTTCTCCAGACAAGGGGCTTCACCAACCAATGCGGCATCGTGGGTGATTTCCTGCTGTACGTAAAAAAAAAAGCGTTATTAGGCCCGAACAGAAACAATCCACGCACATGGTAGCAACAGCCGGAAAAAACAACGCGGTATACGAATCAAACAACAAGCTCTCATAACAATCGAACGATGTGTGCTGTTTTGAGTTACGCCTCTTGGCTCCGTAATCATTTCAGCCCTCACTGATAACGAAGCGTCCTGGCTGTTGGTCACGCTTCAGCACCTCGCTATGTACACAAACAACCTCAAGGCATAGGAAGCGGAAGAAGCGTATTTGCAATGCCAATCGCGACACCTTGTTGAAGTCTGATGGCGTGATGAAAAAAAAAAAAGTTACCAGCGCATGTCGAGAAAAGGGGGAAAGGCAAAGCTTCGCGCACGCGTGCCTGACCTACTTACCTTTCTTTCTTTCTTTCTTTCTTTCTTTCTTTCTTTCTTTCTTTCTTTCTTTCTTTCTTTAAGTTTAATGACTATCGGTCATCTTGTTTTTGCATAATTCAACACTTTTACGAAACTCCGGTCGTGGTTACATTACCCCTGGAAGCTCTCCCATTTGTAAATGATCTTTTCGCAATACAAAAGGCGTCCCTCCTGCAATGAGCCGACACTTGGTAAAATAGACATTGCGCAAAGTGTAATAACAGATGGCGACGCCAGTGTCAGGTTACCAAGCTACTACACGCGGTATCATAGATTTTGATGGCATCGGCTAAGAAATGCATAATTCTTCATCGGTATAAGAGGTGAACATTGTCCAGAAACCAAACAGTGCATGTTTTACAGAACTTTGTTGAGCCACTGTGGCTAGAATGAGAAAAAGTAAAGAGGCGGGTTTGTGACGTCGTGTGCCTTAAGCCTCGACCCGAAATTTGGAAATGATATTTGGGCTTCATTTCCTCTTCTAATAGTGCACATATCATGAGGAAATTAATGGCGGTAGACTTCCAGAAGAATGATTTATCAGCCTAAACCTGTTTACCGTTTCTTTAATGAAGCCGCTTGCAGCTTGAGCCTTATTTAAGCAACATATCACACTCCTCTCAGGTCTTATCGTGCACCGTGAAGAGTTGTGGTACTTCCTTTGAGGAAGCAAAGATAAGCGCATTCATAAACGTTCCCAGTTGTTAAGCAAGTAGCAAAGCCTGGAGATTCGGCTCGACGTTTTTGTCAAATAGCCAAGGCCTTCTGTACGTGCACCTGCCCCCTCCTTCCCTTTCAGAAAAAAAAATCATGCCTACGTTCAACACAATTTCATAGGCCCGCTGCGGTGGTTGGGGCTATGGCTCCCGGCTGCTGACCCGAAAGTCGTGGGATCGAATCCCAGCGGCGGCAGACCCATTTCCAGGGAGGTCCGTGTGCTGTGCAGTGTCAGTGCACGTTAAAGATCACCAGGTGGTCGAACTTTTTTGAGCCCATCCACTACGGCGTCTCTCATAATCATATCGTTGTTTTGGGACGTAAAGCCCCCAAAATTACTATTATTATAGCACCATTCGCACCGTGTTTCTTGGGGAAGAGCATCAAAATTCACGTGAACCGAGCCGAAGAGCGTACGTAAACTCCCGGCCGCGTCCAGCGCGTGCGCACGTCGCGATCTTTACTATAAGGTGTACGCAAGCGCGTTGTTCACGGTGTGTTGTTCATTAAAGAAACGGTAAAGAGGTTTAGGCTGATAAATCATTCTTCTGCAAGTCTACCGCCGTTAATTTCCTCATGATATGGGCACTATTAGAAGAGGAAATGAAGCTCAAATTTCATTTCCAAATTTCGGGTCGAGGCTTAAGGCACACGACGTCCACAAACCCGCCTCTTTACTCTTTCTTATTCTAGCCACAGTGGCTCAACAAAGTTCTGTAAAACATGCACTGTTTGGTTTCTGGACAATGTTCATCTCTTATACCGATGAAGAATTATGCATTTCTTAGCCGTTCGCGCGAAAGCTGAAGCAGTGCGCGTGTTAATTCGTTTCACATTTTGCATATGGCATCCCCAATTCAAGCGAGGGACTTCGACGTAGCCAAGGCGGAAAGATTGTACCGAAATGTGAGTATCCTTTACAAGTGCTGGATGGCCCCGCCACGGTGGTCTAGTGGCTAAGGTACTCGGCTGCTGATCCGAGGGTCGCGCGATCGAATCCCGGCCGCGGCGGCTGCATTTCGATGGAGGCGAAATGTTGAGGCCCGTGTACTGTACATCGTCAGTGCACGTTAAAGAACCCCAGGTGGTCTCAATTTCCGGAGCCCTCCACTACGGCGTCTCTCATAATCAGAACTGGTTTTGGGACGTAAAACCCCACAAAACAACAACAACAACAACAACATACCTTCTCCCCAGAAGGACGACACAAACATATATATGGGTAGAATGCACAAAGCGCGTGCTTTTTAGGCATCATTTCTGGAGCACATTATCGCATATTGAGAACCATATTGGGTAAACATATTGACACGTGCGGTTATTTTGATTTAAGAGGAAAGCCGTTATCGCTTCCCAGTGACACGCGCGCTCGTTTTGATTGTTTGCGGGGAGCGCTGTTATCACTTTCTATTACGCGCAACGCAGGCCGCGTTTATCTTGCATGCCATTTCTAGAGCCGTGTCGACCATTGTTGAAACTTTGCATGCTTGACGCGCACATTTCAGTAACTTCTGGAATTCCAGAGATAATGCGAGAAGGTGTTATGACGCGGGTATAAAAGCCGACGCATTACGCCGTTTGTCAGTCTTTTCCGTCGACCGATGACTGTCTACGACGCTATTACTGTGCATGGTCATTGGCTTTGTCTTGCTGGGCACAAGTTCGCCCAATAAACAGTTCGCCTGACATCCCTTGAGTCCTGCGTGCTTCGTCTCGAGTGCTGCGTGTGTCTCGACCACGTGACAATATATCTGCCTTTCTTGTGATAAAGGCAAACCGCTCAAGGCGCTGAATATACAAAAGTAAGCCGCTTTTTTTTAAAAATTATTGCCCACAGCTACAAGTAACCACTGCCAATCTGATCGGCAAAGAGCCGTCTTTGATTCTGTCAGGACGCAGGCACTGTGCGGCTATGCTGTGAGAGCTTAGTTTTTATTCGGCGTATTAGTACGCTGACTAGTGTGTACACGTCGTTGTCACGTCGCGAATGCTTCCGGTTTTGTGGGGTCACGCTACAAGCATGCTATTTAAGCCCAAACTAAATATTTCTGAATCGTGCCGAAACACTAATATCAGGCAAAATGCAGTGCTGCGACAACATATTCTCTTATCACGCAGTGGTATGTTGCAGTGGAATTTTTGCGTCACCTGTCACATAAACGCTGAGGTCACCATCCAGAGGACTTTGCCACCGATGGAGAGCTAGTTAGGAATACTGAATGGTCACCCTACATATGCTTCGTCGCCTCTCTGCTCAAACTTGGAAATGTTAAGCACCGTATACATGCGCACGGTAATTTCTAAATTGTTGTGTATTTTTCTCTGTTCAACACATGCAGGACCTCCAGTGGCGCAAAGATAACGGCGTCGACGACTTACTGCAAACTTACAAGATACCTGATGTACGTGTATTGCACACTTGGTATGAAGTCTTAAAAACAAGAATTAGCTGAACTACTTGTTCCTTGTTACGGAAATACCCCTAATGGCCCGCATCGAGGGTTGCAGTGATGCAAACGTCAACTTGCATTACAGTACAGGAAGAAGAAAAAGCAACTAATGTAACTGACGAAGGGCGTGTCTCTGTTTCCTTATCTTTGTCATTTGAGCTTATTTGTTGCACTTTTTAGCCTGTGCAATCGCGTCAAATTGATATGGACTAGATGGCTCAGAGACGCCCCGCGTCGTGGCTTTTCTGAATGAACAGCCATACTTTTTATTGAAGAACATATTTTATTGTCAAGCTCATGGGTGCCCTTCATAACGGGTAAGATAATGGGTGCAATTACCTAGGGATAACACTTCTACACTCTTAACCATAAGGTATAAATCTTTCGCAGAAGACCACAACCTAGCACTTGCACTGAAGGTTCAACTGTCCAAATATCGATTGGCAGATGCGGCCAACCTTTATTTTCTCTCTGAGCAACACAGCTTAGGAGTTGGCAGTCACAGGTGCGTCCGCTTGTTGCAAGTGTGGTCGTCATGCAAGCATACTAGTCCTGAAAGCGCATCTACACGTGCGTAACACCTATTCATAAACGCACTAATTAGCGCCACAGTAAATAATGTACAACATCCATGTGCGCAATACATTATCCATTATGAAGCCATGGCGTACTTATCTGCAAGATTTGCTTACCAGCTACACTGTTGCATTTGGATTCGGTTTGCATGCGGTTTGGATTCCTCTCTGCCACGGCCGAATATCGGTGGCGGTGTGGTGAGAGAACACCAGCGCACTTATGTTTATGTGCACGGTAAAGCTCCCCACGTGGTCAGAATGAATCCAAACTCACCCACTGTGGCGTGCCTGATAATCATATCGTGTATTCTGGCGTAAGATCTCAAAATTTATCTTAAATCATGGAGAACTGCTTCAGGCGCACGTGCCTACATAATTGCTGCCGTATTTCTTTACTTTGTATTCTGTTTTAAATTACTAAGGCGCAGCATGAAACTGGTACAATTCTACACGTATTTCTCTCTGTATTGTCTTCATCTTGTTGCTTTTTTCTCTCTCGCTCTCTCTTATACAAGCTTGATCGTAATCAAGGTTGAATAATAGCGCAGCGGATGCACACCTCGCAAAGTCGCAAACACGAATTCACGAAGCATCCGCTGTGGACAATCATGCAACATTGTATAACTGGCCAGTGTCTAAGTGACACAGTCTATAACACTGCGTTAATGTTTGCAGAGTGTAAAGGAGAATTTTCCAGGCGTTGTCATCCACCCATGCAAGGACGAGCGACCCATGTGGATCATTCCGTCGTGTGTCGACATCAAATGTAAGCTGAGCTTGGTATATCCTCATTGCATTATCATGATGACCACTACAACGAACGTAGTATACGTGGTCTAAAGTCTACGGCCCTTGACAATTTCTCCTTAAGCGGACGCATTTACCAACGCGACACTGCAGGCTCATCGTGTCGTTTGTGATTTCTTTTCTGAGCATCGCTACGCGAAATGAACGTAACGTCTTATATTTGTTTTCTGAATGTCACTTATACTGGAACAGCGTTCGTGACAGCCCTCACACCAGCCGTTGTCCAGCGCCACATTGTCTACATGCTGGAACACTTGGAGTCACTTAAAAGGTCCTCCAGCAGAGAGGTAAGAAGAGCGCCGATTATCGATGTGCGGTATGCACCTCAATCCGTTGTTTACGCACATTTATGATATAGGAAGGTACACCGTACCTCTTTTTTAAGAGCGCACTAGAACTTGAAAAAATTGAATATACTAAGTTTGGTCTCTTTAGTATATAATAGTGCAATATTGCCAGGAAGCACAGCCGTTATCAGGTTTAATTGGAGAGATCAATTCCCGCAACTCTTTTCCCTATTTCTTCGTTAAGGTTTAGTGAACGTGTGGTGTGGCCGTGCACCTCGTCGTCACTGTATGGGCATTCAATTTTTCTTTCTTTCTTCCTCCACTAGACGGATAAGGCGTTGGAGTCTCAGTACCTCGTGATAGATTTCGACAGGTTTAGCCTCCTTCAGGTGTACAGCTTGCAAGGTAAACCACTTCCATTCCGTTTAGTTTACTTTTTGTGCGTGTGTACGAATGAGAGTGAATCTTTCAAGCTGTTAAAAAGAAAAACTTGTTACCGCGATTGTGCATGAAGATTCAATGACTCAATGTAGCAGAGTATAGATCTTCACAGATCAAATACGCAATCGTCTTTGTATGTTCAGAAATGTACGCGTGTGTTTGCTGCATTCTTTATCCTTCTTCACCCTCAGTGCGTACTCGCTAACTCAGAATCCATGCAGTGAATGTCAGAATTTAGAGCACAGCTGTCGTTAGCTTCGTTGAGCAGGAAGCAACATTCAGTAATATGACCGCCAGTGTACAGATAGGTGAAATAACGCGCAAAAAATGCAACAAGGTTCTATACGTGGCTGTGATTGAAAAATACTACGGATTAGAGAGCCCACAGGTGGGTCGATTGTGTCGGAATAAGCCAGATAGTCCTAGATAAAAACAATGTGCTTCTGTACGAAGTGCGTGCATGCTTGCTTCTTTGGGTATTTTGTCTAATTTTTGTCTTCTACTGTTAATATACGGATGCTGGTGCGCTTCAATAAGAATTCATCATCCACTGCGGCCATCGTGGAGGACTTATCTAAGGGAAAGAATGCATGAAAGTTTAAAGTGGAAGTGCTCTTGCTCATAAGGAAGTCATGTTTGGCTGAAGCGAATAGTGTAATGAAACCGATGAAACTTAATCACGTATTGTACGCTCTGAAGACACACAAAGAAATTTACGGTTCGCGGCAATGGCAGCTCAGCACGTGTTTGATGTCGCTGACACCGCCTTACATCATTACAGTACGCCGCTCCCATTACAGTACGCCGCAGAACACCGCTCCCATTACAGTACGCCGCAGAACACCAATCACATTACAGTACGCCGCAGTTCCTCTTACGACTATTGCGTACGTACATGGTTCAGGTTGACGGTGCACACGTAACGCCAACGAAATATCCACTCCTAAAATTAGCTTGCAAGAACATATTTCCAGATATGACGATGCCACGCTTATACGACCGTTTTTGTAATGCGCTATTTTCAAATATTACTCAAAGTGTTCTCAGAAACACCCGGTAAATCGTACCGGCTTTTGGTTTTTGACTATGCAGCTATGAAGACTGTCACCGACATGTTGAAGACGATAGAGGAGCACTACCCTGAGTGTTTGGAAAAATGCATGCCAATCAACGGTGAGCTTATGCTGGAATGCTAATTTCTTGAGATGTTGCAAAGTCAACTCTTGACGCGCTCCTATAGTTTCTACATCATTGTTACACCAAGTTATCGCGACGTTCGTCTTTCCAATTAAATGCCCCATCGTTAAGGCCAGTTGCAGGAGTGTCACCTACGTTCAGCAGAACTGCTTTGATAGACAATATCGTCTAACCATCTGGCGCTTTATAGGTGTTCAACACCTAGGGGCCCAGTTCTCAAAATTTTTCGTGCGTAACTGTTGTATCCGTTGGAGAGCTGGTTTCTTTAACCTTATATCCAGAATCAGAATATAGGCTGAAATAATTTCTTAAGAACATTTTTATTGTAAGAAAATCTTTTTAAAAACGCGCTAAGATTATTTTTGCAGATTGTGCAAGGCTTCCCATACTTGTCATAATTCGTTCTTTCGTTCTGTTTCTGAAAGGATATATTTTTCGCTTCATTGCTGGTTATACATAACACCGAAACTAAACGAGAAACTTAAATATTCTCCTGAAGACAGATTTCTTCAACGTATACCATGGTGATGGAATAGCACATACGTAAAACCTCCACATTTTTGTTTGAACTGATCCACTGTAACGAATTGTTTTCGAGTCTGTACTCCGTGGAACTTCCATTAAATTTACAGAATGAATTTATCTCGAAGCTATGTGGAAGCACACCGTCAATCAGGCTGTCAAATAAAGAATTTGATCATATTTGTCAGCGCAACTGTGTGTGCTACAAAGTTGAGAAACGTTTATTAAAGGGCATGTGTACTACCCGTTTCCACATAGCTTGTAATATCTTTTTCCCTTCTTTTTAGCAGTAATTATCACTTTAAAGACCAACGTTGCTCATTCCCTCTACTTTGCTTTTCTATTATGTTGCCTTCTTTCCCGTCTGCCACTAAGCCCTGGGGTGCCATGCTGGACACTGTCAAACTCCGTCGTCTTCTTAAATCCGGTGAGGGCGCATTTTTGCGCCAATCAGGGAACCCGTAGCAGCTCTCCGGGTCAATCCGAGCCGAGAAGATGGCGAACCTGACAATGTGGCGGAATTTGTTTGAAATGTGATGGGATATAGTGGAATTTGACAATGTCCAGGATAACACTCCTGAGTAGTGTCCCCAACAATGTCGAGCTGTTAACTAGCCAAGCTTTCACTGAGTTACACGGACGCTAAGAAGTTCATGCACTAACTTAAACACTTGTTGCAGCGCCCTACTTCTTTCCCATCTTCTGGCAAATTGTTCGACCCTTCCTGAGCCAAAGGACAGTTGACAAAGTGGAGGTGTATGGAAGGGGTGAGTCAGAAAACCCTTTACGAGGTCTTTGAGTACACTTGTTAGTACCCCTCATTTTGTCTTCTGGTACGCCCCGCTCAGGATTTAACAATACGAATGTTTGCTTGGCAGCGCGAAATTGTGTTCGTGAAACCAATCGTTATCCCATCTAAACAGGCTATTAATATCCGAAGGTTGTGGGTTCGATTCACACGAACGGCTGATGTTTTTTTCACCCACTTTAATCCCTTTCCATTTATCTCATAGCTTTTTTTCGTCCGCTTTAATTCCTTTCCATTTATGTCATAACTACAACACTATAACTAAAAAATACAAACAACTTCCCTCATGCCTTCCTAGCCCTCGCAGTCTGCTAGCTTCCTAAGGTTGTGTCTAACAATAAAACGAGCCCTTGCCATTTCCCCTTTTCGTTATTTCATAGCATAGGTCTCGTTCTGGCATGCTTGGTGCCTTGAGGTACTATGCGAGGGCTTATTCGTCAGCTGCCATCTGGTAATAAGATGACGTAGAACATGGCGCCTTCTGGAAAAAAAAAAAGGGTGTTCCACAGTTGCCGCCGTGGCTACGAGTGGCGCTGAAAAACACTCCCAGGAGTAAATGTACAGAAATACCCAATATAGTGGGCGATACAATGACCGCGGCCGTCGCTCAGTTGGTAGAGCATCGGACGGTTATCCGAAAGTTCGGTCCCCACCGACGGTTGGTGTCTTTTTTCGCCCACTTTAATCCCTTTCCATTCATGTCACAACAAGTACAATACCACTAAAAACTACATATAACTTCCCCTATGCCTTCACTGTCTTCATTGTTTGCTAGCTTAATTAGGTTATGTCTAACAAGAAAATGAGCCTTCTTCTTTCCGCTTTTGTTATGACCAGATAAGTTTTTTTCTTGAATGAAATCTTGGTGATTTCATCTGCTTACTCAGTGATGTATGAAATTAATATTATTTAGTTTTTGTCTACGTGATTCCACCGCACAATATATATATTCTTTAGCTCTCCGTTCCTGCCAGCAAATTACCGCATTCTCAAACTTTATTCCACTTAGAGACACCAGTCCCCCAGAGTGGGTGCGAGCCACGGTTCTTCAGGTGAACAGGAACAAGAACACGAGTAGACCAAAGAAGTGGCGATATATGTCTCACCAGCAATGAATGCGGGAGACAACTGGCAGCTAAATGTTTTCATGGTGCTCTAGACTTAAACCACATCATGCGGGGCTGCCCTATGCACCCCCTTCCAGCTTCCCCTAAAAAACTCATTTCTTGTGAAGAGTAGTGGGAGGCTGCCTTGCGCAGCTCGAGGCCCGAATTCAGGAAGCAATCCTGGAGTGGGCTGAGAGTGTGGCCTACTTCAAGTAGTTCCTCCTCCCAGCCTCTAACTCACTGACCCTTCCCTTTAACAGGGACAAATAAAGTTTTCATTCATTCCTTCGTGGTGCTGTTTACACCGCTCGGTTACCTGAACACGAAGCAGCATTTGTAGCCAAGACAGGCGCATTTGACCACACGCTAAGCATGTTCCTTAATCACTAAGTCATGCAAGAAAATAAATCAGAAAGCTTGCCCTCAGCCCTCTTTCACAGTTCCATGTCGTAAAAGGTACCTAGGTTGAACACATTTAGCGTTAGGTTGAAAAGTAATTCGCCTAAATGTTCTGCTCCATATCTGATATTCAAAAACGAATTGAGGAGGCGTTTTCTGAAAGGAACACGTCGTGGTTCAACCACCAGGGGTCCATAATAAACGAGCATGTACGTAGCAATGTCGTCGTCGCCGTTATTGTAGTTTCTGCCTGATAAGCGCGATCATACCCACGAGGGTGACTGGCTGAGTTAATGTATTTACATGCTGTGTTTTTCATATTACAATCACAAAGTGGAGTACGTAACGGAGGCAACTGGTATATTCTGTCCGCAATACAGAACACGTACTGAAACTCGTAAATGCCCCACTTAATTGTTCTTTTTTTTTGTTTCTCGTGTTCATCAGAACCTTCCGTGCTGGCCCCTTCGTATTTACCAGAATTGCTATTAGTTGTCGCTTTCCCTTTCTTTCAGCAATCTATTAGATTCTTAAGCTAAATGTTTTTTGTATTTACTGACATGTTTGGTTGCTGCTTCGAATGTAACCTCGCTGCAACGATTCCCTCTTGGCTCCGGGGGAAATATAAATAAATAAATAAATAAATAAATAAATAAATAAATAAATAAATAAATAAATAAATAAAAGAGCTACATATGTTGATATCCGCTTTGGAGGGAGGCCGGCTGACTCCGAAATGTGCGGTGCGTAAGGGGTTCTATACATATTGTTGGAGTTAGATTCGCTTCTGGCAACCGCCGCTGCCAATATATTTGTGCAATAAAAAAAAAGTAAAAGAAGAAGGTACAGTCGAGTGCATAATTTTAGAGACCACGGGAGCGCGTGCTGAGGCGCGTCGCTGCGCCTTCTGGCGGCTGCACGGCTCTGTCCGGGAGCGCGTACTGCGCACGCTCGTCCCATATCACCCGGCAGCCTGCCCTTTCGCTCGTTTCAACGGCGCGCTTCTCGAAACGTGGCGGACGGTGCAAGATGTCACTTCTGTAGTCGCTGTGAAGACAATGAAAAAAGCCGAGCGCTAATGTGACGACAGCACATCATTTGCGGGTTTCGGCGTGCTGCACATAGTGCACGTTACTCCTAGGCGATCCGCGGCGTGATCACATTTTGAATGTCGAGTTAGGCAATCAATAAGCTCAGCCAGCAGTGTTGCCTTTTGCGCTCTCATTCGCCGAACTAACGCACGTAGTAATACTCGGTCCAAATATCATGTGTCTATGAACATGCATGAAACCACCAAACGTCCAACAGCTGCAGAAAAGAGCCGAGGAAGAAAGGTGAAAACAAACTCGGTTTATTAAGGATAAATCCTTTATTAAGGCCGCTGCGGTGGTGCAGTGGTTTCGATGCTCGGCTGCTGACCCGAAAGACGCATCTTCAAGTCTAGTCGCGCATGCCGTATTTCGATAGAGGAGAGATACTTGAAACTAGTATACTGAGTGGACGTTAAAGAACCCCGAATGAGCAAACATTCCCAAGACGTTACTTTGGTGGAGCTCTATGTCATATCTATATAATAAAATTTATTTCTCTCTCTATATCGTGGTTCTGTCACGTCGAGAGCCCGCATTTATTATTGGTAGGAGTCGAGCCTCGACCCAAGAGTTTCTAGGATTCGAATTTCAGATATTCATGTGTCGTCTTCTACTACTCGAACCATAAACCCCGATTGAAGTCAACCCATTAATTGGATGCATTATAGTAGATTAAGACAAGTAAGCGTGAATTAATGCGGATTGAGACGTGCAAGAGATGTCATAGGCTTTCACTTTCGAGTCTTTTCATATTTGGGGGTATCTGGGAATGTTTTTTCCGGAAACCAGAGAAAATCACGAAGGTTGAAAGGGGCGTCACCGCTTTCAGTATTTCAATAGAACTCTACCCATGACATATGCACGGAACATTCTCGAACGCTGTGCTTCCGAACCTAAGGTTCCGAAGGCCAACTTCGTGCTTCCGAACCTAAGGTTCCGAAGGCCAAGAATGACGGCGTAACATCCGTCGCTCGAGCATCAGCGTGTATTCTGGTATTCTGGTCACGTTGTTTTGTAAAATACTGCAGTGAATTACAGGCAAACACATTTCAGTTCGAAGTGCTCAAATGTTGGAGGCCCCACAAGGAAACAAAAGTTAATTCCTTAAGCTGTTCGACCAAATACCTCGCACGGCGGCACACCGCTCCTTTTGTACACATTACTCACTGCGTGGAAATGCGATTCTTTATTATAGTTCTGTCAGAAAAATTAGGCACTCAGAAGGTTCACGCGTGCTTGCGACGCAGGCGCAGTACCATTTTGTCATTTTTGTCAATTCTTTGCCTTGTTTCGTGGTCTTTCGGGCTTGGTGACGATAAGAAATTATCTCGTACAGCAAATGTTGAATGGCAGCATATCGCGGCACAGCCCAGCTATTGGACAGCTATTGGACAGTGCCATTCTCGAAAGAGTATAAGATCGGGGGTTTCAAGGCCCCCGCATTCGTCTTCAAAAATGTCGTCACGAGTACCAGCTGATGAAAGGAGACGCATCGTAGAGTTAAGCATCCAAGGCTTTTCTCAGCGGGTCATCTGCCGGCTCCTTCAAAGGTCAAGAAATGCGGTGAGTCGTGCCATCCAAGCGTACCGACAAACAGGGGGGATCAGTGACAGAGAGCGTGCTGGAAGGTCAAGATGCACAGATGACGAAGTGGACAGGCTAATTATCGCCGCCGTAGTAGCTGATCCCCATATATCAGCGAAAGGCATAAAAGATGCATTGCATCTCAACGCGTCCGTCTGGACTATCCGTAGGAGGTTGGCAGAAGCAGGGCTTGCCAACTGCGTCGCGGCCCAGAAGCCCCACATCACGGACAGGCAAAGATCCATGCGACTGCAGTTTGCGCGTTCTGTGCAGACATGGGGATCAGAAGAGTGGGGAGAAGTCGTGTTCAGCGATGAATCAACGTTTTCAAGTCGCTGGGATCAGGAACGGCGAGTATGGCGTCCAATGAACTCGAGGTAACATTTGCGATTTGTCTTCTACATTAATGTCATCCTTGTACTATTTACCATTGAATGTGTAGAAAGAGTAGTGCACAGGGTAAGTAACCGCAGCTGGTAAAAATTAATGGCAGGTCACCCACTACAGTGCGCCTTAATTACGTTGTGGTTAAGGCAAGTAAAGCCCAGCACTTTATTGTCTTCGAACTTGCTGTAGAACGTTGCTTAGCTTTGATTCTCTTTAAGCTGTGTTACTTCTTATCGTGAGCAGCTCGCCAAACTTAAGAACCTTAGCCAATGTGTGATGTTTTTTTTTGTATATTGTACCTCATTACCTTAGAAAAATACAGTTGAGTTTGCGAGGCCTTCTGGAACGCACTGAGGGTGCCTTACCAACATGTCGAATATTTCGCACCATCTTGGCGATCTCGCATAATTAAAATTTCATTATATGGATCTTCAAGTAAGACGAAATTGTTCGGGGATAAAGTGACTATGTGCCATTGTCGTTCTTATAAATCCGTGTAACCAATCCAGCATTTCCTTCCTCGCCAGGTATTCACCACAGTACACGCAGTCGGTCTTTGCCAGTGGCCGATGCTCTGTGAGTGTCTGGGCCGCCATGACCAGGGAAGGACTTGGACCACTGGTTCTTATCGATGGGAACCTTTCAGCCTCCACGTACTCCCTTATAATAGAGAGAGAATTGCTTCCTTATGTCTTGAATGGGCCGTTCAAGGATGGTTGTTTCGTGTACCAGCATGACAGGAGCCCGATTCACACTGCTCGCAGTGTGAAATCTTTGCTTGAGGGCCTTGCTGTTCGCACATTGGAATGGCCACCTGTAGGAGCGGACCTGAACCCCATTGAAAGCGTCTGGGGTCTCGTGAAACGCCGACTTGCGGCGCGGAATCTTAGAAGTTCAACGAAGGAGACCCTATTCGCGGCCATACAGGAGGAGTGGGAAGCACTTCGTGCACGCCCCGAGATCGTGGCCGCGCTTTACAATTCGATGCCATCTCGTGTGGCGCAAGTGATTGCCGCCGATGGGCGTTTGATTAAATACTGAAAGTAGTGATCCTTCCGGGATAGCAGTTATAGCTATCGTTTTCTTTTTTTTTTCTGGCTTATAAGAATAAACTGTTTATTTATCGCGTTTCCTGGCTATTCATTCTGGACGCGCGATATTCAGTGGTTTACCGCATACCACTGCACGCGCGATATTCGCACCAAGAAATGGAGCTGGCATAACGTCTCCGAGACAGAGCACAAAATTCATCACTGCAAGATGAGCATATCACGCAACTCCGTTTGAGAAAAGCTGAGAAACTGCATGTTGTCCGCGCTGCATCAAGGAAGAAAGCGTATTGCATGGCGCGCTCGAGCCATGCTATTACATGAGAGGCATTTTAGCCGCTATATTATCGCTCGGGAGTACCGGTGCTTGCACAGCGACTGCAGAAGTGGCACCTTGCGCCGTCCGCATCGTTTCGAGATGCGCGCCGTTGAAACGAGCGAAAGGGCAGGCTGCCGGGTGATATGGGACGAGCGTGCGCAGTACGCGCTCCCGGACAGAGCCGTGCAGCCGCCAGAAGGCGCAGCGACGCGCCTCGGCACGCGCTCCCGTGGTCTCTAAAATTATGCACTCGACTGTACGCTACACCACTGGCTGATCTTGCTCAAAGGACGCGAGTTGGCAGAGCGTACCGTTGCGATAAGTTCCTCCACATCGCGGTAAGTGACAGAGCTGTACACAACTCGCGCCACCTCCTAACAAAAACGTCTCGAGCTGTGTCTGCAAACTAGCACATTTGAGCGCCGATCGCGAGTTGTTGCGATCGGTCAGAATATATTATAGCACCAATACGTAATGCACCTACTCCATAACACACGTCTTTTTTCGTGTCACTACAGAGGGATGGAAAGAGCGTCTCCTGAGCATCGTGGACGCCGATTCTCTTCCCGCCATCTGGGGAGGAAACATGACGGGGCCCGACGGAGACCCACAATGCCGAGACAAGGTTAGTTTTGTGAGAACCAGTGCTGCATGCGATGAACTGAAATACATGAAAAAAAAAACCGATAAAACTTCGCGAAAGAACAACGACAAAAGAAGACACGTACAACGAACAGAACGCTGTCCGTTGCGCTTGCCCAGCGCCTGACCGTTTTACGTGTCTTGTTTTGTCCCCGCTCTCTCGCGCTGTTTTTTTTTTTTTTTTAAGGTATCCGACACCAATTCTCTCACATCAAACTTCTACTCCAAACGAGATACACCTTTTACGCATCAGACAGCCGTCTGTAAATCGAAACTGAAAATTTGACCTTCCTTTTCTTTTGTATTAATCAACGTGTGATAACGAAATCGGCGGCAACAGGGTTCTCAAAACATGATTGTTGAAAAGTATAGTGCTAAAGATTTGTGTTATATTTTAAGGAAAACCTGTGCATGTGTTTATAGTTGCTACAATCTCTCTCTCTCTCTTTTTTAGTTCACTGCTACTTTCTGACAGTTTAAGCATTAGGCGCTGCATATTGCGCTGCAAGAGCCATGAGTAGACATTCTCTAGTGCTACGCGGTCGGGTACTGATATTACAAGCATAGTGCAATGTCCTTGTGTGCTCAACCACCTGTAACAACTTATCCCACCGCTATCACTTCTACGCTCGTGCTGTCTGCATGTTGTTAATAAACTTTTAGGGGCGAAGCTCCCCATCCAGTAACGTTGGTCTAACCTTGTCAGGCGTCAGTCGTCAGGCATCAGGCGTAACCCGCGTGCCTCTCTCTCTCCCGGCGCGTGCCTCTGCTGTCTTGTGTGAGAGAGAGAGAGACAGAGAGAGCGAAAAGCGCGCGTTGGCTATGGAAACGCTCTTTCTTAATGGAACGCTACCAGCTCGCAAAGGAGAACGCGCCCTCACGCGCGAGAGACAACGTTGGCGCAAGCAGCGTCTCCTAGCGAGTTTCTTGATTGAGAAATACCGACTTCACCGGCAACCCATATATATATATATATATATATATATATATATATATATATATATATATATATATATATATATATATGCACTGGATCTTGACTTGCAATGAAGTGCCGGTGGGAGATTTCACTTGTGCATAGTTGAACCATGAGGATTTGGAATTCGGCACGATCTACGATGAACCTCCCGAGCTTCGCCCACTCATCATCATTCACTCCGTGGATATGCTGTAATTTTTTTTTTCCTCAGCCGCAATCTCCGTAGTAATCATCACCGATGCCTGGGCGATTCCCGGCCTTAACGACTATGACTCATGATCGTCAAGGTCGCAGTGGTGGGATAAGATGTCGAATTTCACCTACATTCGCCAGAGCGTTTAGGTGTGAAGTGACAGATCGTCCTCTGGATACCGCAGCGTTCTCCCAACAGTGAAATCTCGTTATATTTTTCGCACCATGGACCCTCTCTCCGTACGCTACGAGGACATCACACGCTTCTTTAGTTCACCTCCACGTGACGCTGCCCTTATAATTACAACAGATTTGTGAGAGGTTCTCCTATTTTCACCCCTGCCACGTTTGTTTTGGACGTGCACTGTGTCTTCGGCCTGCGTCGAACTCATTCCTTGATCACGCGATCCAGATAAGAGGCTCAGGCCTCTTGTCGGTATGCATTGTAGCGCGTAACCACTCCAGCCCAATTTTCCTGCGAAACTCGCGCATACGTCAGTCCGAAAGATAACGCGTTATGATCAAAAGGAATACTTTGGGTCTCTTCAAGGTCTATGACAATGCCGTATTGATGCATAGAGCGAATTGGGACAGCACAGTTGAAAGGAGCCATACCATATGGTGGGCGCATTAAGATAATCGGGCGGTGCATTTGCAAGTCCAAGCAATAACCATGCTATGTAATAGGTGAAGAAATAAATAAGAGCAATGCGCTTGCCGCGTCAAGTAACTAACCATACTAAAAAAAAAAACTCTGCATAAAGACACTAAGGTGCTAGTTGCTACAACGAGGAGCCATGTCATGCAGGCTTGTGGTGATTAATGTTTGCCTAGTAACAGGCATAATGTCGGCTTGTGTATGTCATTGGTGAGTAGACTTGGATAAGACACCGCTGACGTAGCTTGTAGCTGCGTAGATTGTGAAGTCATGCAGTATTGGCTATATGGTGACTAATGTAGGATAGTGTTGTCATATGCTCTTTAAGTAATGAAATGGCAAGTAGCGCTTACGCATTACCTGATAACACCTTGGAATGCAATTCCTGCTTCAGTTTACTTATGAAGAGCTCTTTGCCATAGCTACTGTAGATAGCAATGTTGTGACTTCAGATGAAGTATTGTTCTTGATGGACGTAATGTGGACATCTAAGTCAACGTCTGTCCTCGAATTTTGCCATCATAACTCTTGAACATTGTCACGGTAATATAGGCGCAGGAACAACATTCACATATACACGAGGAGACAGGACAAGCGCTCACTTTCATCTACCTTTATTTTTGGCTACGCCGACAATACACGTACCACACGTATGCTCCATCAGTCAAGCACATCGCCACCGTCATCCGACATCACATATCATTACACACATCCGTCTAGATATTTTATCTCTCCTTTTCTAAGATTAACAGATGTATCGCTAATGCATTCTTTACCCTTCTTGAAAATAAAATATGCTTCTAACAGTTCACGTGCCGTCTGTTCCCTTCCCCTACCAAGAATTTTCGTTTCTTTCCAGTTTGGCTCGCAATCACTACATTTTGCACAGTGTTCTGCCATATTACTTCCACCGTTCTTAACAGCCCGTGCGTGTTCCATTGCCCGGTCATTGAAGCAGCGGCCTGTTTGACCTATATACGATACACCGCACGTCATCGGAACCTCATAGACCACCTTAGTGGCACACTTAGCATACTCTACGCCATGTTTTTTCTCGCATTTTCTCGCATTCTCTCGCTGAACCGACAGATAGCACGAAAGGCCCCAGAGGAAAAACACGAGAAGTGCCTGCTGGATGGCGTAGATGCGCTCATGAAGGCTGGAGGTACAGCTACTACGAGGAGTGGCAAGGATCCCCTGGGGAAGGTGGTGGACTACTTCCAACGCAATAAACTGTGTCTGCTGCTTTCCGATAAAGAAGGAGGATTCGTGGTCATGGAACAGGGTGACTACAACACAAGAGCGACGGAGGCGATCAGAAAGAACTTCGAGGCTCTGAGGCCAAGTGACACCAAGGTGAAGTGCAAAACGGCTGCCTTGTGCAGGGACTTGGAACTTAGCAGGTTAGCGAGTGATATTGTTAATACAAAGGGGAATGGCCTTAATGTGTTCTTTACGGCGAAGACACATAAGCTGAACGTGCCATTTAGGTCTGTTGTGAGTGAGCGCGGTACGTGGCAGCTTGTCCTGAGCAGATATTTACAGAAACATTTGAAGTCGCTGGTGGTTTGTGACCCCTTTCTTACAAAGAATTCTGACGAAGTTGTGAAGTATCTCAAGGGTAATTCGTCTGTAGGTTTTGTTTTCTCTGTAGACGTTGAAGATTTGTATTATTCTGTGCCCCATGCTGACCTGTATATTGCTGTAAGGAATGCAATAGAGGGAGGAGAGGTGGTTGATTTCCAGAACTCCTGCGGTGTGTCGGTTGATAACTTTTTGCGTCTCCTTCAGGTTTACCTGAATACAACGTTCGTCTCCTTTGAGGGTAATTTCTATCGCCAGAAGAAGGGTATTTGCATTGGCTCCTGCGTGGCCCCAGTATTGTGCAATATCTTTTTAGCCTACGTTGACCGCGACCTTCAGCGCTGTTTTGCGGGAAAAGGTGTGCAGAAAGTGTTTAGGTACGTGGACGATTATCTTATTTGTTTAGACAAGCTAACCGATATGACGTACACTGAAGTTGTGGGTAACATCTTGGACAGCTTCCGAGATAATGGGAAGGGCTTAGTTTTTACGCACGAGCTACCATCAAAAGGGTCGCTACAGTTTTTAGACATTAACATGACACTAAAGGACGACCATGTATGTTGGGAGTATGCCCCGCGTGCCCAAAAAGAGCCGTTACCCTACCGTTCTGCGCAGTCCAAGACTGTCAAGAGGGCTATCACCCATATGTTCTTAGGATCGGCGGTGGCCAAGTCTTGCCCGCACAAAATGCACTCAAGTTTTGTTAAGCAAGTACAGCGGTTGCTTTCGGCGGACTACCCCTCAGAAGTGATTCTATCTGTCACTGAGGGCCTTCTGAGAAAGACAAAACAGTCACTGTTCGGAGAAGTGGTTGACAAAGAAAAAAGGACCGCCACCAAACCGGTGGTAATACCGTACGTACATAGAATCGCACACCATGTGAAAAAGGTGGCCAACAGGTACGGAGTGCCTGTGGTTTTTTCTGCGCCGAAGAAGCTTGGGCTACTGTGTTCACGTGTGTCAAGAAAGGGAGCAAAAAGAAGAGAATGCGAGAAAAAACATGGCGTAGAGTATGCTAAGTGTGCCACTAAGGTGGTCTATGAGGTTCCGATGACGTGCGGTGTATCGTATATAGGTCAAACAGGCCGCTGCTTCAATGACCGGGCAATGGAACACGCACGGGCTGTTAAGAACGGTGGAAGTAATATGGCAGAACACTGTGCAAAATGTAGTGATTGCGAGCCAAACTGGAAAGAAACGAAAATTCTTGGTAGGGGAAGGGAACAGACGGCACGTGAACTGTTAGAAGCATATTTTATTTTCAAGAAGGGTAAAGAATGCATTAGCGATACATCTGTTAATCTTAGAAAAGGAGAGATAAAATATCTAGACGGATGTGTGTAATGATATGTGATGTCGGATGACGGTGGCGATGTGCTTGACTGATGGAGCATACGTGTGGTACGTGTATATATTGTCGGCGTAGCCAAAAATAAAGGTAGATGAAAGTGAGCGCTTGTCCTGTCTCCTCGTGTATATGTGAATGTTGTTCCTGCGCCTATATTACCGTGACAATGAACTTGCACCATCTAGCCCAGTATCAAGTTTTGTTAAAAAATAACTCTTGAAGAAGACGGAGGGGATAAAGCATGTTCAGCAGATTATTCTTCACTCGTTCGTGTTTATATTCTGGTCAAGGATATACATGCGCACTCCTTTGATGCTCAATGTTGCCTCAGCCGTACGTACCTCGTAAGGAGCCACAGGATAACTATTTCACTTGGAGACCAGTGCAGTTCAGGACCTTTACATCACGTATGTGCTTTATTTCAGGTTAATTACGGTGGGCGGTTCGAAGAAGGCTTTGACCGTGAGGCACATTCTCTTTTCGGTGAGGCCGACGTCCATCAACGGATAATCGGCCGGCGCGATAGGTGGGAGCTCCCGATCAACGTTTTCAAGGCAGGCGCCCGGATAAGCTGGCGCTTCCAGACGGCAGCTGGGGACTTAGCCTTCGGATTGCGCATGAGCGGCGGAAAGCATCTGGTGCCTTTGCAACGCATCGAAGCGTCTAGCTATATTCCTCAGAGAGGAAGCTGGCAATGCGACTCCCCTGGAACTTGTACGTATCAATTACCTGACTCCGTAGTATTTTCTTTATGTTACAGTGAAGAATCTGGGGAGGAAGGGCAGAATGAAGCCACGTTAACCAGAAAGGCGCCCTGTTGGCTACCCACTGCGATGTGCCCACGTTATCTCAGGAATAGCCAAGCACTAAGTAATAACTTGATTTACTTTTCGAATTTGATTAATGGCCACTAAGAGGTTATGAGGATTCCTGTACAGAGGAGCTGCCATTGATGACTTGAAGGAGATCTCATCAGGCTTGGGCATTCCAGGCAAACGAGCGTATGATACAGCAACCACTCGGTAGTGATTGTGTCTGTAAATTGTGAAACGCATGCTTAATCGGCGCAAAAATGAGCGCAATTTTCAATGATTTTCTACCGGAAATTACCACAGTGACCCACTTTTCGTGTGATCTGCGTTTCGTTCGCTCTCCTCATCGTTCCTCGCCCGATGAGGTGAGCTCCCTCTGCACTAAACACAAGGGAATTCTACGCCGCTTTCGGATGCTCAATACAGCAAGTGGGCACTGTCGGCCTTCTCAGCGAAGCTTGCTTACTCGAAACATGGCAACAAAAAGCTCAATTTATTCAGGAACGTCCAGAAAATTGCATATTGGAAGAATATCCTTCGGTAAAACGCTTCTCAGGTGACGCCCTACAACTTCAAGTGTCAAGTGGTTGACCGAGTATTCATATGGTCTTGTGAAGCATTCTTTAACGGTCAGCATGAGGACACGTGTGCAGTCCCTAGCGAGGTCGCAATATATGCGTGCAGGCGTACCACGCCTTAGACGTATGTTGCAACACCTACAGTCGCCCTACAAACAAGGCAAACTAAAAGTCTAGCACTACTACCTGCCCAGTAGAATCAGAAGTTCACCCACACATACGCGCCAGCTCTCCCTTTGCCCAACTTCACTACCGCCATGCACATTCCATGTATGTTTCTTGGGTTGAGCACATCACAAAAGCCCAGTCGCATGTTTTGTTGAGAAACGTGCGTGCTGCGTTCAGAACGCAAGTATTTCTGTGCCGCTGTTGTTCCTGTTCTGCAATGTACCGCTAGCATTATCCCCACATGTAATCTTCGGCGCTGCCAGTGCGTTTCTGCAATGTGTCTGGTGTTAACCATTGCAGATGTGCTCGAATTCGACAACACACACAGCTGGCTGAACGGCAAGACACTGGCTTACATGGTGGATTTAAGCGCACCAGAAGATGACTCTTGACAGACTGACGTGCGCTGACAGACAAGGAACACAGGCCCGAGAATGTTGTTTTTACATGGAAAAGCGAGTACAGAGCGAAAAATAGGGACACACAGGTAGGAACGCACATGCGTTTCTCATCTGTGGCCTCGCCTTTCGCGACATGCTGGCTTTTTTTTTTAACATAATAAATGTCCGTACAAAGCAGAGAACATGTCTCTGTTGTTTTTGATACCTCAGTAGCTGGTTCCGACCCACGATGGTGCGTGTCGCATTATAGTTAATAAATACGGCGCGTTTACCAAACATATGACCTGATGAAACTAACCTAACCGCTAAATATTAAAACGTATGAAAATGAATTGCCCATATAGACATTTTCTATATCAGCTATAGAGAAAAGCATCAATCAAAATTTTTAAAACATGGGACCGTTCAGTCGGTAACACTAAAAGCGTAAATATCTGAGTACCTCAATGAATTAACATAGGTCAGTTAGTACAGGACCAGCCATCGTATCTTTACTAAATGAAAGTGTACCTCTTTCTCGGCACAAGCCTGACGGCGAAGAAAAATATTCATTTCTTTTTTTATAAAATCTCGCTGCTTTTAACCACGTGTTTGTTGTTCCTCGGAAAACAAAGACCAGTATTCCTAAGGAGTGATTGGTTGGTAATTCCCGGTAACAATAGAAAGGAAAGACTCCAGAAGCCGTCTTCAAAACTAAGTAAGTTAATTTTGAGGCAGTTAAGACGAAAAAAACTATAACGTTGACCCGCCCCTATTCACGTAAATTATTTGAGTGTTCACTGCAATCGTAGAAGTGTAATCGATGCCTCGTAACATCAGTGTTCTGAAATTGTGGTTGATCCCTCTGTCCTAGGAATAGGCGTAACACGAAAGTGAAACGTGTCCTTACGCAAGCTGTGGAACGCATAAGCGGCAAGGCTGGTGAAGCCTCTCTTCGCGAAATTGTGGGATGCATTAGCAGCAATCTGCTGAATGGAGGGGCGGGAAATGGGGGGGTGTCGGGTACTGCAAACATGTGAACACGTGACATGTAGACAACAGCGGCACCTCGACACGGCACAGGGATTTTCGAAAGTTGCACACACAACGGAAAGTCCTCGAACGACTCACATTGCTCTGGAGACACTGAATGGCACGTGCCAGAGCCCTGCGCAAACCTGCCATAAACAAGGAGCGTCCGCAAACGGTGACATCTTGCGAGCGAAATCGAACGGGTTGTAGCGGATTGTTTTGAGAACGCACAACCCACTACAGCGAAAGGCAATCATTTGCTTGTCGACGGCCCTCTTTGCGTTCCTGGAGCAGTGCGCGTTGCAACCCGACACGTCTGACCACGCAAGACAAATTTTGTAGCGGCCGCGTTCGTACTTGGCCCGAGGAACGCGCCGCTAATCCCCTAAGTCCAGCGGCATCAAGCCGCGAAGACGATCATTCTCTATCATTCTTAGATGGCGGTACCACCGCAGCCAACTTAAGTGAACCAAGAGTGCGGTAGAAGGGAGGCGATGTTAATTTAAGAGCAATTTTGCTTGTTAAACCACTATAGCTCGCTGCACTAAACAGCTGTATTTTAAACGTCCCGACAGTTAGATGGGCCCTGAAAAGTAAATTAGGCATATTGTTTTTATTGTACGTTTGCTTAATGTTAGAGACAATGATGACCGTAGCACCCGTGAAAGTGGCGAAGTCAAAGCGCGTTACATTTTAATTTGTACATGCAATCGGCGTGTTCGCCGACCGCAGCTCGTACGTCCAGTTTCTACGAGCGAATCTAATGTTGCTGTGCTGGTTATGCTGTCAGTTCTGATTGGCCGGGAACAGCCTGGAATAAAAATATGTATCGCACATGCCTACGACGTACTGCCGATAGAAAATATCAAGATGAAAACATGTTTTAGGCTTGCTAAAGATACTAAAAGGCACCCTCCACGTTTTCAATAGAGTGCTTGCACTGTTACAACACGAGAGAAAAACGCAGGTACCAGGAAGGCGCCGGCGCGAATCTGTTTTCAAAAAAAAAAAAAGAAGGAAAACAGGGAATAGGAGGGTAGTAGAGACATAGCAGTGTTTTCTTTTATTATTGGAGAAAATATATACAAAGATGGGACGAAACGACACTATTTCCTGGAGACCGCAGAAACTGCCGGATCAACTGACACCTAAGCCGCGGTCTCCGGTAATTGAAGTGGGAAAGGCGATTAGAGCGTAAGAACAGGGAGAGAGCGAGATAACAGAGAGGAACTATTTACATATGTACACAAGCCTCAAAGTTCGCTTTGGTTGCGCCCTCCTCGAGCGAGCTGTCACCCAGCCTTGCACACTGGCTCTACTATATCAGAAAGAGCAGCCTCCTGGCGAGGCCGGACTGTTTGAGAAAATCGCATGCTACTTCGTGAGGGTGCGCTCAGTAACAGTCTATCGGGTGAGGACCTCTTCACTGCAGCAGAAAGGTATGGGAGAACAGAAAAAGGAAGGCCAACACGCGACATCAGCAGCAGCAGATAACGCACACGCCCGCACATACACACACAGAACGGAAAAAACCTACATCTAGTCAGCATTGTTAGTAAACTAAGCGGAAAGAACTTGTGAAGTGAGGAGCGCGGGCGCCGCTTCCCGCGTGTTGCTGCTGCTGCTGCTATTGGGGTACACATGACGTGATGGCCATCGGCGCCGGTTTGGCGCGCATGCGCCACGCGCTCACAAACATTTCTGGAAACCTTTCTTTTGAGTTCCGCTGTTGCGTGGCTGTGATGTTGCACAAATAGAGAAATGAAGCCTTCCAAAATACCTGGGAGTGCATATTAGCGTGACCTGGACTCCGACAGTGCATGTTAAAGCGCATAACTCTGACACTGACAGTGCGGCATGTGCTCATCTTCCCACCAACGGTTAATTGCACAATTAATGAAGAATGATAGCAGGCGCATGTAACGCCGCTTCGCGCTTTCTTTATTTACCTTCACGGTCTGAGGAAGCCTCTCGTACGATGCCGGAACAATGAAGCGGGCAGCCCTGCCTCGTTCCAGAACAACGGCATAGGGGCGCCGTTCGCGATTAATTTCCAAGAGGGAGCACCGCTTCGTGCCACGCGACATGCAATTTCAGGTACCACAAGAGCCACTTCGTAAACAAACGACAAAATATCTTCACCGGTGGTAATTTGGTGTGACGGTACCCACCCTTCCTCCCCTCCCTGAGCACCGCCAGTCCGGGGCCTTTGCTTGAGCCCTGTATCGACGGATGACGGGCACCAATGCGGCCGCAAGTAATGCTGCCCCACAAAGTGGTTGGATCGCTTTCTTCCCGTTAGATTGCACCGTTCTGTGGAAGTGCCGAGGAAGCAGCGGTGAAGGTGTGGCACAAAGCACAAAGTGGCCTTATAGTGCACAAAACAACGCACGAATGACTCAGAACTGCAGTTCCTCGGTGAGCGGTTATTTCTATCCCACTGCAAAGTGGATTTTTTCTTAGATGTGAATTTACAGTTAGGTAGGCTACTTCACATATTGTTATCCAAAAATTATATGCACGTTAGTCAACTGCAAAAAAGAAAAATAAGAGAAAGAGAGAAAACTGAAGAATTTCGTGTACACATATGCACTCAAGCTTTCAAGAATGCACTTATTGGCATCAGCATCGAATGTATAATCCAGGTAATATATGACGGTAAAGTGTACCGCAATGCACTTGGGACCCTCCCAAGCATTTCTTATATATAATCGTAATATACAGACAGGACCATGTGATTGCTTAGACTTTAAAAAAGCGACACAACATAATGAAGACTAACAGTAATGCTAAGCAGATGCAGCCCATAAGATCAAAACCCTCCTAAAATCGGCGAGAGCGCTCGATATACGACTGCATATCTTATCCCAAAGAGACGGCTTAGAAGCGCCGGTTGTGAGTGCCACTACTTGTGAAAGCACAGTAAAGTTGCAAGGCGGGCTTGTTGGTATGGCATTTTTTGATAAGTATGGTAGCACAAAAGTAACAGGACACAAGGAGAACACGGAGAACAGCGCTGTGGGTGTGTTCTCCGTGTTCTCCTTGTCTCCTGTTACTTTGTGCTACCATATTTATCAAAAAATTGTGAAAGCAGTAGCGCAGGGACTGTATCCCATAGCAAATATGGAATTGTTGGATGGAGCATGAATTGTGTAAGCCGCATTCACTCATTCGCTACGCTTGCTTCACCTTTGTTGGTCTTCATTTCGAAGAAGTTGTGCATCTCTAAACGCACCATGCGCCGAGTCTTCATGCACGTGCACGATAACTCTGAAATGTTGCTTTTTTAACACGATGCCTTGTTGAAGATTACCAATAATAAAAATAGCAGAGCCAACTGAAACTGTAAGTACTAAGTTTAGGCGAATTCGTCTGCTGTCCATCATTCGCTAGCTGGCCGAACAGCCGTGCTTGTTGTTTCGGTAGACACAAGGGCCCGAGTTGCCTGTAGCTATTTTTGTAGGGAGCTTCTTTTTGTTGTTGTTGTTGCCGTTTAAGGGGTGAGGATGATAAGGTGGCGCGACAATGGCGTAAGTGGAAGTAAGATCGGCACAATCTCTGCCCCGTCGTCTACCTATCATCGCTGCAGAATAAAACAGAAAAATTGTCAACTGCTGCGTTAAGGAGAATTTGCATTTTGCGTTATCACCTTTTGTGCCGTCGCGCAGAACCGGCGTTTCTAACGGGCAAATGTTTTGGCCGGAGAGGAAACTGCTGCAGTCAAAGGGGCCCTGAAACACTCTTTGAAGTCCGTCAAAAAAGATTGCTGATCACAGTTGAGGCTCGTATACAATTCGCCCAGGAAGTAATCAGGGCCTGTTTTTGGGACGTTACACCCCAGAAATAAACTTTTGCATATATATATATATATATATATATCATCCATGAGCATCCATATGGATGCTCCTGGATGATATCTCTATATTGGGCGTTATATCGATTCGAGCGGGCCTGCGCCTACGTAGGCCCTTTGTAGAGCTCGGTATAGAACTCACTAGTATGGTGAAGCATATTCAGGAATAGCCAAGTATAGTCAAGTTCCACAAAGTTACACTGAGTTCTCCAAAGAATCTACCTAAGCGTAGCCCCGGTCGAATCCAGATAACGGCAAGTATAGTCAAGTTATAGCCACGATCAGCGAGCTACCGGTCATCATCTCTGTCATCCGGCCTCGTGCTGCCTAGCAACCACTAATGTGATATCTACGCTGCACGTGCTCCGCGCGAGACCTCGACACGACTGCGCATAACTACCGACAGCTGCGCATGCTCTCTGATGTCGCTTTGTTGCGCATGCGCTTTGCCCCGCCCACTTCGCGCAGGGTAGAGCATAGCATAGTCTTGTACGCTATGGTCCAGAAAGGACTAGGAAAGTAAAGTGAGGGTGAGGAATAGTGATGTGAGGATGGAATGGAGGAGAGAATAGAGCACAGCACAAGTAGTATCGTACAGTGTAATGTAGCTAGGTGTTGCAAAACCAGGTGAGGGTGAGGAAGAGGAGGGAGAGGAGGACGGGCTGGGGAAAAGAAGGGGGGGGGAGAGGGAGGATAATGAGAGAGCGAGGGGGAAGGATGGGGGAATGGGGAGGATAAGCATAGCATAGTCTTGTACAGTACATTGTAGCAAGGAGTGGAAAGGAGTGCCTCCAGGATGGTTCCACTGTGACTACCGCGGCAGCACACGACAAGCCCAGCACCCAAGGTGCACCGCACCTAAAAAAAAGAAAGATAAAGAAAAACAAACACTTCTACTAGATTTAGGTGCCGGTAAATGAACCCAAGGTGGTGAAAAATACTCCGGAGCCCTCCACTACGAGGCGCGCCCAGTAATAATATCGTGGTTTTGGCACATTAAACCCCGACGTTTATTCTTATCTATTGCCTCACTAATTTTAACACCCTCAACGTTCTCCTTTAGGTAGGATAGCATACAGGTTATCGTGAAAGGGAGGACCACCACCTCTTCCCAATCAATTTCTCCTTTTGTGGAGCAGCATCCCGGTTTTCCCGAACTGTCTAACGTGCGTGTTTTTCCACCTCTCCCATTTCGCTGCTTAATGACCATCCTTCAAAGATAAATGAAAAAAAAAAAGAAATCTTCAAGGCCATGATCTGCGTTTCTTGCCCCTCTTTCACACCACCCTGTAATTCCTGTAGCGCTCGTCTGCCAGAAAGAAAAGACAGTACTCTCGGAGTGCGCGTTTAGCCCCGCTCATGCTTGAAGGACTGGGAGAATTTCCGCGTCATGCGTTTCATGAGGCATTGAGTTCCTTTACTGAAGCGATTCGGGTATTACTTGGAAAATCATTGCGAGGACCCTTGAAGGGTCGGTGATCGCTATCAATCTTTCCGCGATACTTGGTACTTGAGTTGCTGCCGTGTTGCACTCGAGCAAGGGGCAGTTTACGTCCAAATACGCCGTCGTGCACTTATGACAGGGGGGCTGCCGTGTGCGCATTACAGTGTTATCGAGATACAACTGAAGGCATTCAGTGGTCACGTAGCAGTGGCTTTAAGATCCCATCCATCCATCCATCCATCCATCCATCCATCCATCCATCCATCCATCCATCCATCCATCCATCCATCCATCCATCCGTCCGTCCGTCCGTCCGTCCGTCCGTCCGTCATCCATCCATCTTGGTGAAGTATCAGCACGTAAGTACTACTTCCTGGCTCAGTGTGTCATATGGGTGTGCGAATAGTGATTTTAGAGACGGAATTGGACAATGAAAGAATCTTCGTATAAGTCTAGAACATTAATTATTCTTGCAATTACTATAGATATCTGAGAGCGCACTTGAGTTTATATTTTTGGTATTAAAACTACCAATTAGCATACGCATGCCATAGGCAGACCCGTAAATTCCCGAGAAATCGTGACTGCTCATTGGTTACTGTTCGGTAAGGTTACTATCACTAGGTTACACTCCCAAAGCTACTGCACTACAGAGCCTATTGCACTCGGGTGGCTCAAGGTCACGTGGCCATATTAATGACCTTGCGAGACGCGGAGTAGTAGAGCTTTCACACTGGATGTAAATAAAGAAGGCAATGCGACAATATCTTTTCTACTCTTGTTAGTTTTTCTGGCGTTCAGGATATACCTTAAATTATGCCTGACACTGATGAAATTACATGAGTGATGCAATTTGCTTGTCTTTTCTTCTATGTTAAAGTTTCGGTCGAAACGCGCATAAATAAAGTCCCCTGCTAAGTGGCTGCTTAAAGACAACATTCGTCGAGAGCGAATTCTTAGAAAACGAACTCTTAGAGAAAGATCCTTGTCGTATCACAGCACGTATCGGCACTGACTGGAGGGTACACCAAACTGAGGAATCCTACCCACAAATGCGCGCAGCATTAATGTGATCTAGTCGTTTGTGTCTCCAAGGGCCTTGCTTTGGGCTCGTGCTTCGTGCCTTTCTTTTATTTTTATTTTTTTTGTTCCTTCTTTTTACCTCATACATGTAAAAAAGCCAGGAACGCTTAGGTGACGTGCACGAACGCTCGTTAGCGCTACCTATGTTCAACGTCAGGCGAATTGAAATTGAGGAAAATGCGGTATCGCTGGATCATCGCCAGTTCTACAGGCAAAACCGACTTCTCTCCCTCTTATGACTGCGCCCCTGCGACATGGCAAGACATGGGAGACGACGCCACAAGCTACTATGTATGAAAACGAAGCTCGTCTTGAGATCACGATAACAGCAGCAGAAAGGCCTGCCCTGTTCCATCGGCATGCAAGTGATTTACGCATTCCCGTAACCGTGATCCTCAGTTGAAAGTGCTCGCGTCTTGTATGTTCCGAACCATCCAGATTCGTTGTTGTTGTTGTTGTTGTTGTTGTTGTGGTCGTCGTCGTCGTCGTCGTCGTTGTTGTTGACAGCGGAGTTTAAGCTTTCGCTTAGGCCGTGGAGCGTTAGGAGAAAACTCGGTGGGTATGCACCACAGAGAATCGGGCTTGTGCAAAGCAGCTCCTAGCATAGCTATGCATAGTGCAACATAGCAAGCGTGTGGGAATGAAAAGTGAGGGTGAGAAGGAAAGAAAATACTTGTGTAGTGTAGTTATGTGCCACAGAAAG
>CM023486.1:0-88264 GCA_013339685.2 Hyalomma asiaticum | reverse complement strand
ATGTTCATCATGCAGTCAGCTGGGGGATAACAATTTTCGTATAAATCCCATTATCGAAATGGCCAGGGGACACCAAGACCGTGGCATGTAAATCATGCTGCTGATGACACGCATTTCATCATTTTTGTGTTATGACGTGTCGCTCATGGTCGTCATGCAGTGATGTTATGCCATACCAATTTTCGTATGCATCCCATTAACGAAACGGCCAGGAGAGCACCAAGGCCGTGGCATGTAAATAATGCGGCTGATAAAATGCATTCATGATTTTTGTGTTACGACGTGTCATCCTGGTCGTCATGCAGTAATGTTGTGCCATACCATTTTTCGTATGCATCCCATAACGAAGCATATAACCCATAACGTAGCATATAAATCATGCTGCTCATGACATGTATGTCATGACTTTCATGTTTGACCTGTCATTTATGTCGTCATGCAGTCATATTGTGCCATACCAATTTTAGCATACATCCTTTAACGAAAAGGGCAGGATAGTACCAAGACCGTGGCACGTCATTTATGTCCATCATACAGTCATGTTGTGGCCCACCAATTTGGTATACATCCCATTAAGGGAACGCCAGGAGAGCACCAAGACCATTACATTGCACTGATTCACAAGCTCAACTCCACGAGTAAAGACATACAACAATAAGTGCGGTCTCATGACAATTATGCGGCTAGGCGACTGAAGAGCATGACAAGCGAAAAGGCGCGATGACAATCGGGCCACGTATCGCTTTCGCGTTTAACTCGTATGGCGACGTTTAAGGGTTTCACAACTTTTTGATCTCCCGGTTGAATCGGTTTTGGCCAGCCGGTTGAGTCGAGTAACAGACAGACAGACAGACAGACAGACAGACAGACAGACAGACAGACAGACAGACAGACAGACAGACAGACAGACAGACGGGCAGGCGGGCGGGCGGTCGGGCGGACGGACGGACGCCCGACCTCACTGCTATGAACTTACGACAGAGCGCAACGAGTGTGCGAGCAGCGATAGCGCGTCGCTAGCGCAGGACACGTTTGTATGCGCTGCTAGAAAAGAAGAAAAAGTAAACATAAAGGTTAAATTACGGAGCAAATTCCTTTCAAGAAGCTATATCGCTTACACAGTACAACTCGGCCGGTAATTGTGCGTTAGTATCAGTCAACTTTCACATTCAAAGTCTGGGAAAGGATCCCTAATTCTTGCATCCACACTACTTTTTTAGGCGACGTGAGTTTACTTTCATGCGCACGTTTTCGTTGGAAAATTTTACTTCGTAGGTGGAAAGTCCGATAATGCCCGTATGGTTGGCGTTTTTGCTCGTGCTAATTACTTGACCCCACGCGGGTTAAGGACAGGCGAGGCATAAGTTGGCGAAAGTGTAAGAAAATCCACCCTTATTAGCTGGGCTATTTTCGGTGACAGAAAGGTGGACGTGCGGTCTTCGGAACAATATGGTGAGAGTGGTTAAAGAGTCAAAAGAAGGAGGCACTTCGTCATGAAATTATTTTACTCCAGACCAATGCTTTGCTTTTACGGAGAAACTCTACTTACGCATTTATATTGTGAATAATGCGTTAAAACTTGGTTAAAAACTAAACCTGAAATGTACTCAATGTATTAAGGAAACTTAAAAATGTCAGTGCATGAATGTGTGCATAAGTCACATATTCATATTTATCTATTCTCTTATTGTATTTACAAGTCGGAGAGACATTAGAGAAAGCAAGCCTAATTAAAAACACACACCTATCTTTAAGGTGTTGGCATCTCTCCTACTGGATACCGAGCGGGACGGTGTTTGTATTCGTCTGTCTCGGGTGTCTTGAATGATAGAGACATTGAAGGCGGAAGTATGGCAAGACTTGAAATTATCACCGCAATTACGTTATCAACGCAGATCTAGCCATATGGGAATATGCGCATAAGCTATATAAACGAAAAAGAAAAGTATTCCTGTACCTTCAGTGTGCCTGTAAGATGCAACAACATATGAATATAAATTTTCCTGTAATTGTATCATCACATTTAGCATTGCTCGTGATACGTAAGAACCTGGGAAACACTTCTGATATGAAGGATGCCACATAGGGCGTATGCAGTATGGTTGTACGTAGACTATATCAGGTTAATCTTTGGTGCAAATGGAATTATTGTCGTCAACCCCGCTGCCACTGTTGCGTGAGCACGGGAGCACTTTCATGAACAACCTGGCTCCAAAAGAAAGGCAATATGTTTAGGTTAAATTGTGCGTAATATAGGAGAAACCAAAACCTGATACATGCATCTCCGAGCACTATTATTCAATAAGGAGTTGCAGAGAAAAAATGTTAAGAGATTCATCTATATGCCGAAAATAAAAATCACGCGAAATTTTGAACCGAACTTCCTCGTTATTGGTTCTAGCTTGCTAGATTTTCCACGTATTTGTGTCTTATATTTAGTTTATACGGAGTTCACATAAAATCTAAATATACGAAATTCACATAAGTATGATGAGACGCTCGCTTTTTCTAAGTTATTTTGCAAGGCCAGTTTTTTTACATGGCGGATTATGCAATAGTATATGCTTGCACAGATTATAGTGGCCAATATATTGTAGTTGTGTAATCTTAGGAACGAATACATATTATGGACTAGTAAGTTTGAACTGCAGCGTTTTAATTAATTGTAAAGGTGTTTCTGATGAAGCGAAAGTTTGCTGGGGAAACGTGGGCCCTTTCATGAGGGCAAGGCCTCTAATAGTAAAGCTAGTGCGCTCCCTTCTAGTAGCCCATGTGCTGCCTTCATTTGATTTTCTTAAACAAGACCTTGAAGAGGAAGCGTATTAGCACATTGACGTCAAGACGATTTTCGCTACAGCTAAGAAGTTGATGAACCACTGACGCGTAGATTATGAGTCACCTAACTACACGCACACAAACGCCTGATACTTGTACGTCAGCGCTAACCACATCGAACATGATTCACTTTAGAAAATATTATTCGAGAAAGCAAATGGCACTGAATGCTCCGGGTTTGGGAGCCTCATCAAAGAAATGATGGCTGGTGATGTTCTTCTTTCTTGTCTCGAGCAAGTGCCGTTGTCATGAAAAATCTTATTTTGTAGTACCTACCGAAGACAGAGCGCGGTTTGTAACCCATTAAATGAAAAAAAAAAGAAAGCAAGATAAACCCACGCCAGGAAAGCTGCGTTTCGGTCAGTTGGTTTTACGATGAGCGGAAATAAGCACCTCTTCGTTTTCTTTGCGAATAGTGCTAACACTTCAACATGCGGCCGGCAGCGGCATTACAGGAAGGAAGGCCAGCCTCTTACGGCTGTCGGGAAACCAAAGAATATCGTAGCATGCCTCATATGATTGCCTAAAGAGGGCGCAAAGGAACCCTGTGCAGGATGGGTCAAGATTCTTGTTTTCGTAGCGAAGCAAGAGCATTCTGAACGGCGTTCAATAGACAAAGTCAGGGTTGAAAGCAGCTTGAGGTGAATGTCGAGGTAAACACACGTGTGTTCAGCAATGTATTCCCCGAACGGAGATCCACCAATTCAAGCACGCAAGTCTGTGCCACATAAGAAGTTCTTATCAACGAAAAACGACACCATCGCAAAGCCGCGACTGACGTGCAGGCTGTCTGCGTTCTTGCCGTGAGTAGCTGCAGGGCTTTCCGTCCACCCTCACGCAAATGGAACAGGTCACATAGGGTGCAATCTCTGCGCGTGATAAGGGCTTATTCTATTACGTTACAATATAGAGATCCTGCATAAAATATTTTGTTGCTTTGTTTCTTTCTTTAATTTTGAATGCATACATAAATCAATCCACAGCGAAGCTTCTCCAAAGAATGTGAAAACCGGAAAATTCACTCTCCCGAATGCATTATCACATTTGACGTGAGGGTCAATGTGGTACGTTCAAAGGGTGACGCCCAGTTGGTATTGTTTCCTCGCTAGCAATGAACAGCAAATAACAAACTGCCCCCATGTATCTCGTCTAACTTCTCATTCCCTTGGCACCACAATAAGGACGACCGACTTCAGAATAAATTTCTGTTGAATTACGTTCTAGTCACAATTCATCACTGCATAACGGAAGTACATTTCAGCATATAACCATTCTTTTCTTTCTTGGAATGGAATATGGGGTGCCACGGAAGTTATGTTGGAACATCTGAAGCATTTATCGACACACCTTCAATATTCGTGCCTGCAAGGTTTGTCAGGAAGACCGTTGTTCAGGTCTGCGGAAGTCTTGAACAGCTCGAGTTTTTTAAAGTGCACAGAAAACGCGCAGTACGCGGAGCTTCGTCTAATATGAGGCCGCCGCGGCCAGGAACAAACCCTCATCCTCCTGTACAGCAGCTTGTCCACTATACCACCGCTGCGGACACCATTCGGATTTAGAGCGCGTATGCAGTCCACTGGTCTAGCGTGGCCGTAAATTGATATCTTCAGCGAGCGCACATATAGCACGAATGTCGTGACTAGCGTGGAGCACGAAGTAGTTTTGTCGTACAGAGTAGGTAGACAAGGGCGACAAGCAGTGAAGTGGAGGGGATATAGAAGCAATGCAATGAACGCATCAAATAAGTCTTGGAGGCAATGGCTTGCAGGTAGCATGACATAACTGTAAACCTTGAGCAATATATATATATAACTTCCCCTATGCTTTCCTAGGCTTCAATGTTTGCTGTTTCATTAACTTGTTTCTAACAAATAAAGACGAGCCCTTGACCCCCTTCCCTTTTGTTATTTCATAGCTTGGGTCTCGTTGCGGCAGACTTGGCGCCTTAGGTAGCATATGAGGGTTTATTGGGCAGCAGCCACTCGATATAAGATCACGTTCTACGTCACGCCTCCTGGCAGTAAGAGTGTGCTACACCCGCCGCCATGGCTACGAGTGGCGCTGCCTAGCACTCCCAGGATTCCATATACATAAATACCCAGTAAAGTGGACGGGGGGACGACCGCCTTCGTAGCTCAGTGGGTAGAGCATCGGACGCGATATCCGAAGGTCGTGGGGTTGGGTTCCCACCGGGTTCCCACTGTCGGATTGCATGGACATACGAAGATGCACCACAGCGACTCATAGCAGACGCTAATGTCCAGTGCCCGAAGGCCGCAGCTGTGGCACTCTACCGAAAGTGTCAACAAAGTGTTTGCGCAACCGTGCTTCCGAACAGCTCACCTGTTTATAATGTGTGCTGGTTTCCCCGATACAGTTAGAATACAAAAAAATGCGCGGTCCATCGCGGCGCAATGCATCTGCTGTCATAGAACGTTCAGTGTAAGCAACAACATTACGTCTGGTACATCGATGCAGTACGTGAATTTATTGGCGATGGTATAGCTGTTGCATAATCAAGCCTCTAGATAACAAGGATCGCCGTTACGAGAACGCCGTTAAGCGATGGTGATGACACGAGACTTAGGCCGGAATGAGACCTCGATCTGTCTTCAGTGCACCGTGCTTGTGTGAAGAAAAAAAAAAGAATTGACTGTTTTACTGTGTAGGGAGAACCTAGACATTGGCGAAGGTAATGCGTGACCACTATTCACGCTAGTTAACTAGAGGACAATCGCTAGTTCCAGGCGTCATTTGTCGCTGCAGGAGAATCGTGCGCGTGGTTAGGATGACACTTCTTGGTGATGTCGCCACAGTCCGACAGGAACGAGAGACTGTCGATGCCTTGTATGTTCTGGTCAGTAGTGGTAAGGCTCGTCTGAGATGACGTCCCCGACAGTAAAGACAGCGTGATTTGTGCGAGCTGATTCAAAGATTGTAGTCTTAACTTCTGTTCGGTCCTGCATTCCTGAATTCCTTTTGACTAATGTAAGAGAGCTCACAAACAGGACTGCACGAGAAATGAGAGGAACACTGGGGCTCGGAACATGCACCGTTTGCTGCAAACTCTGCCTATTTTCGCCATCATTATCAGAAAAGCAGAGCGTTGGTTTTCGACGCTGGGACGGGTCACTCTCATGTTAGAGCTACTGTGCCACAAAGTAGTGGCTATAAACTTCCTAACATTTACAGGGATATTCTTGGAACAAAACTGTCCTTTTTGACCTCGCTTTCTGCTTTGGCTGAATGTGCAGCCCGAACGCGAGCATAGAGATTCCTTTCTTATTGTTTGTTCATTGCTCTGCAAGGTGAACAAGCGATATATCGTAATGTTTAACTTGTAGAGTACTCACAGAAGTTCCGTGTATTGCCGCTTTATTAGCCATCACTTTTCTGGCCCGAGAGTGTGCGATGAAGTTCAAGCAGTGGCCATGAGTTTGGCCCGTGCCCCTTTTGCCTGTGCTTCCTGCAGACGGCACCCCCGGAATGACCTGCCCGGGGGAAATGAGTAGTCGCCTTTTCGTATCTTTCTCTACGCACATCTTTGCTTTCTCTTTCTTTCAGTCTTTCCTGTCCTCTCCGCTCTTCTAGTCACCTCAATATTTCTTGGCGAAGAGGGTTAACCGTGTGTGGTTTCCAACCTTGGGTATACCGTATAAGGTTGTAGTGATGGCGTACGATTGGCGTTGTGCAGACTTCTATTCAAGCTCTGCCGCGTCCCCATGCAGGGATCCGTGGTGGGTGGTCGGCGCTGTTGCCGAACAGTTAACTCTTCCATGGCTTCTCAAGCATCTTTTGTTTTTGGTCGGCCTCTGAAGAGAGGCCGCAATGAAGCAACCTCTGAATTCTCTTTTCGAAACAACTTGTCAAATTCCCTATGCACCACGTGGTACACAGCGAAACAACACAAATAAGAAGTTATCACCTTTCCTAGCAGCCAAATGTTCAAAAGAAAAAATGAATCTGCATACAAAGCATCAAAACTGACAAGTGGAGACCTTCTTCTTGAACTGTCAGAGAAAGAACAAGTACATAAACTCACAAAGCTGACGAACAACGGCGAAACCGCAGTGACAATATCCGCACATCGTTCACTCAACACGAGAGAAGACGTGCTATATCAGAGGACGACTTTATAAACTCGAGTGAGGAGGAACTCCTCGAAGGTTTCTGGGAACAAGAAATGATCAAAGTGCAAAGAATCGTGATCCGCAGAAACGATCAACAAATTCCTATGAAGCATATCATAACGTTCGGAACGAGTCAAAGCCAGCCTCTCTTCAGGCAGGATACGTCAATGTAAATGTCAGGCCACACATAGCAAACCAAAGACGATGCCTCAAATGTCAGAGGTTTGGGAATGCTTCACAGGCATGCCGCCGACAAACAACCTGCGCAAAGTGTAGTGTATGTGACCATTCTTCGGAAAACTGCACCTAATCGCCACAGTGCGTGAACTGCAAAGGGGATCATGCGGCACATTCTCGGTCTTCTTCGTACTGGAAAAAGTAAAAAAGAAATTATCGCCCTAACAATTAAAGAAAAGATCTCATTCACCGAAGATAGGAAATGGTTGTCTTACCTGCTGATAAAACGTTACGCCAAAGTGGTGCAGGTGAGGGCAGCGCCACGGATTTGATTGATTAATTTGCGGGGTTTTACGTCCCAAAACCACGCTTTGATGAGAGACGCCGTAGAGGAGGGCTCCGGAAATTTTGACTACCTGGGGTTCTCTAACATGCACTCACATCGCACAGTACACGGGCGTCTGGCATTTCGCCTCCATCGAAATGCAGACGCCACGGCCGGGATTCGATCCCGCGACCCTTGGATCAGCAGCCGAGTACCATATCTATATATTAGACCACCGTGGCGGGGCGGTATCGCCACGGAGGCCTCGGGAGTCCGCGGGGGCTACTCAGAGTGGCCCCACAACTCCTTCTGCCCCTTTGGTGGAGGTAGTCAGTGCTACCCCACCGACTTCAAAGAGCCCGGAGATGCCAGTCCACAAGGGTCCTAAATTACATGGAATGCCCAGGCCTGAGATACGCCTCCCAGCGCCTAACCCTGGGTCCTCTAGCGCCTCTGAGAGAGAGATGGAGGTCGACCTACAAAAAAAAATAAAAAAAAAGATCAAAAGGACAGAAAGTTGAGCGAGTTGGTAACATTCCATAATCAAAAGAAGAGGCGTGCAGGACACGGACACGGTGCGCAGATAAGCTGTGTGTCTTCTTTCTTTTTCGCCTCTGTGCTGTGCTTCAGTTGTTAGTCGGCGTTCGTGGTGTTCACTGCTCTTCTTGTGTCCGTGTCCTGCACGCCTCTTCTTTTGATTATGGAAAAAAAAAGACACCGGTGTCAATGACACCAAAAGACAAGCGCTTCCTCAAGCGCGCCAAGAGGGACAAACTCCCTGTCACTAGACTCAGCAAGAAAACGATAACCTAGGAGGTTATCACTGGCATGACCACTTCCATTATTTCATATATGTCACCTAACAATTTGACATAAGTGTTCATCTGAAATGTCAGCCTTTTAATTTTGCCTTCCAGAATGGCTTTTATAATTCGCTGGAATTGTAGAGGACTAATACATAACTTGGGTCACATAAAAGAAATAATTGCCAGTTTCTCACCAATAGCTTTTTCCTCCAAGAAACGAATCTAGGTCCGAAGCATACCCACTTCCTTCAAGGCTTCAGTGTCTTTCGGAAATATCGCGAACATTCTTCCCGGCTCTAGGGAGGAGCTGCTGTCATTGTGCAAGGTGGCGTTCCTGCCCAGAAAATCTCACCAAGCCGTTCGCAGTGATCACATCACTGTATAGATGCTATATGTCATCATTTTTTCACCTTTTGGCTGGTACATAATAGCCCCAGTAGCTTTTGCGCCACTAAACCCAAACTAACATTTCTTGCATCCGTCCCGTTTCTGCGCTGTTACACGATGCATCACAAGCGAGAAGCCCGAATCGCAACCATTCTAGACAGCGTTAAATGGACACTAAAGTGAAAAACTATTTCTCTCGTATCAGTAGGTTAGCTTTTTGCAATGCGGCAAGCCTCATTTTTGTTGGGAGAGGAGTCTTGGTAAGGTACAGGAAACGCGCAAAAGGAAAATACGGGTGGCGGCTCCGCTTTTAAGTGCCAGCACAAAAACGCGCGACGGCACCTGCTTAGGCCTAAATAGCTATTTATCGGTAAGAAAGACCTACGTTGTGTTCGAATGCAGCAAGAGACAAAACATGGTGTTGCCGAACAGTTGATCAAGGGAGTTCAGTGACGACTGGAAAATAAATGAACTCGGGCTTCCCACGTCATTAGATTCCGAAGTTCCGGCGAGAAGTTCAAAACTGAAACTTTGACCTTCACTTTCTCTTTTAGTATAGTTATGTTGTGGGGTGGTGTTTTGCCGTAATAACACACCAGCAAACCCCAACATCAGGTTTCCAGTCAGGTGAAGATGTCCGTCTCTTCGTCACCATCCGGCGACACTTTGCAAATAGGGAGGCCACTTGCGAATACGAAAATTTAATAAAAAGGGCAATTCCAGACAAGACAAGAAACAAGGCAAAGGCAGAGAAGTAGATCAGCGGCGGCCGCTCTGCAGCTCGCTCGATTTCTTCCTTCTCTGCACATCAAACACAGTTTTTATACACTCGCGATATGGGGCGGGGTTCTTTTCGAAAGCCCCTCACTCAACATACACCAGTGATACAGTCCGGCGGGTTGATCGAAAGTACGCGTCTCCTCCGTCAACCCTTTGGCACACTCACGGCAATACTGCACGGTTTCTTTGCCGATTGCCGCTAACCATGCTCACGCGGCGTCTACCACGACAGACCACTCAGACACTTCCACTTGCACCGGTCACCCGCTGGGCTCCCAGGTGCGCTCAGAGTGGGACGATGGTCGTTTCCGTTGTTCCGTCCCGTGTCTCAGCGAAAACGCCGCCGCCTCGTTTAATGCGTTCTGCATCGTCGGCGCGTGGCGACCGTCCCCGGTCGTTTGGGGTGCTATCTCCCCTTCCATCGCCTGTGCGCATCTCCCCATTCAACCTTTCGGCGAAAGCGGCACGTCCCATACACATAGCTGCGTATTGCCGACCGCAGTGAAATGGAGGAACAACTCACGTGGACGTCCCGCGAACTGCACAATAACGGCATGACCATGACGTTCCTCGTCTTACATGTCGAAGTACGGATGGTCGAACGTAACTAGTATTGAACATAATTTTTCGAAATTAAAGACATTCGACTGCTTGAAACAGAAGTTACTATTTCAAGCCACTTGATCTTTTCATTTTAAGTAGCTCGTGTCGCAGGAAGTCTGACATCGGTGACAGCGGAAATCTTCGTCTCGAACAACCGCAATAGAAACCCCGACCACGCAATTGCTCGGCCATGTTGTTGTACGATTAGGTGCGCAGACGTTATGGGCGTAAAAAAGGTCGAAAGTGTAGCGAGAAGGCGGTTGTACAGAGGTCAGGATATTTCGGGGGGTGTTTTGACGTCGAAAGACACCATAGATGGCTACGCCCCTGCTCAGTTGTACTGTGGTGTCCCACAGTCAAAGGCGAATTGTAAGCGTCCTCCAATTAAATTATTTTGTCGCCATTACATTCCTATATATTTCCTTATGTTTTCCGCTTCGTTCAAATTATGGTATCGCATATGTTCTGGTTACATGTTTATGCACGCAGCCCCTGTTCGATGCGGAGCTATTTCCCGGCATAAAACCTTATCCTACCATATAGGGCATTTTGGGTTCCCTTACCCCTGTGACACTCTCCAGGCCGACATCTCCTCCTTTCCTTTCATTGAACACTATCGTCTTCTTTTTCTTCTTCTTCGTTGCACATGGGACGCATAACAATGTAACGCAGTGCATCTGATAGATCGCCATGGCTCAAATTCTTACCGAAACTTACTCGATGACCTACAATGTTAATAAGATTACACGTGCATAAGAGATGAATGTTTACATTAACTGGACATGGGGAGTTGATTCCATGAGTGTATGCGTAGATATTGTAATAAAGCCGTCCTAGCAGTTATCTGCGAGACTTTACCATTTAATGAAGTTGCTATAAATGTAACTTCAACTTCACGCTCTATGTTTGATGGTGTTCAAGCAACGACATATTTGCGCAGAGGGGTGCCTACGTGGAACGGTTGCCAGTTTTGTCTCCTGACGCACTCTTCCTCCATGACTAACGACACCCGAGAAAGTGCAGCGCGCTCTCGGGAATTTTTGGCGGCAGGGCGTGGGCGTTTTGCTTTTGTTATTGAGTATAGTTTAAAAAAAATCAAATTCGCAGTGAGAGCAATACACCCTTGAAGCGAAAGAAAAAAATGTATGACGTCAATGACGTCTATACCGCTACAGCGCTCAGAATTCTCTTTTTAAAATTTACTGCTGTCTTTCATGACACATGGCACTTGGAGCCGATGCCTTTGCGAGGGGATATTCTGGTTAATACATTCACTGCTTATCTTAGACATCAGATGAAATAGCATGGAATGTAAATGCTAGTAGTGGCTAGCGATCACCATACCGAACTTACCACAGCGCACAATGTGAAAACAGTTATAGCACGTAGAGTAGTGCATGACATAGGTGCACACTCTGCTATCATAACACGAAAGTTGTCACGCCTCGGATTACACCATGTATACGCCTCTCAAATGCATATGAGTGACAACGAGACAGAATTGACGAAGTTCTGCGATGGTCAGTAGTAAATTATATCTGCGTTTATGTGTCAGGATTTCTATGTCTCGCAGGTGTCGGCGTGTGTTGTCAGGCGAAAAGTGGTTGTTTCCTGAGAAGAGCACGTGCAGTGAACGTGAACAGAGCCGGCCCGACAGCCCGCGGCCATCCAGAATCGTCTGGTGCGTAGCGGACATGGAAATTGAAATGGGTTGACGCACGCTCCACAAGGCTCGCCTTGCCGTCCGCCGCGGTGGTGTAGTGTTCACGGTACTTGGAAGCCACCGAAAAACACGCGGGTTCGATCCAGGCCGCGGCGGTCGCATTTTCGATGGAGGCGAAAATGCCAGAGGCCCGTGTACTGTGCGCTGTCAGGGCACGTTAAAGGGTCCCTGAAACGTTTTTTTGACATTGCGTCACTGATTAGGCCACACAATTGTGAAATCAATCACGCCATAAACAGAGCGAAGCACCATGCGCTAAGGCAGCTATGAGCTTATTTCTGTCGCCTTCCTTCTTACCACTGCTGTTCCTCCTCAACTCGATCAGCTGCGAAGTGCGCGATAGCGACGACTGCGCCTCCCTCGTCAGCCGCCCTGCGGAGTCCTCCGCAGCGACATAGCGCCACGATATCTTTACTGAGGTCCCCGGTCTCGGCAGTGCTAGCCTTTGTAATGTCTCGTTCCGTAATAGAGCGCCGGTGACTCGTGTGTACGCCGCCAGATGCCGCGACGATACCGTTGGCTGAAACGAAGGAGCACTTGTTAGGGGGCCAATCAGCGGCCTCCCATTCCATCGTTCGATAGGCGGGAGCGTTAGAAAACGCATTCGATGAGCCGCTGCGATATTTTGCGATGCGCGTGTTCGAAGCCTTATTGCAAATAACAGACCTTACGCAGAGCTCTGAAATCTATCCTCTAATGATCCTAATAAGTCACTCTAACGGATCACCATGTCCTCACAAAACGTCAAAACCATTTTAGGGTCCCTTTAAAGAACCCCAGGTGTTCAAAATTTTCGGAGCCCTCCACTACGACATTTCTCTCCTCTCTATTTATTTCACTCCCTTTCCCCCACTTCTACGGACGCTTAGCCGTGCTCCTTACATGGACTGCAGAAATTAGCGTCCTTTCCCAACCGAACCACAATTGCACGGAAGAATAGACTACGTTCAAACACGGACGCCGGCAAATCGCGAGGGAAAACGCTCATCGTCGAGGCGCGGAATCTATCGTAAAGGCTTGTGAAGCCGCACCGGTACGCCAGCTACCAGTCGACAATTTGTCCGCACCGGAACACCAGCGACCAGCCGACCTTGTCTCGCCCGTTGTTTAAAGTGAGGAAGCACTCTAGTTGCCCGGACGGTCAGCGTCTACTCATGTCGTGTTCACGCACAGAAAACAGCAGTTGATAACAGGGCCAAAGTATTAAGCAAATGAAAAAAAAATGGTTAAAATGCATCGACCTTACGAATGGACATGATGGGTTGAATGCATGAGCGCAAGAGAAGAAAGAAGTGCGCGCAAATGGCCCGCATTCGTCATTTTATAGAAGAAGTACACGCGCACTTGTTTCGTGATGAACGATCAGGTGCCTTTCGCCAGCCTAAACAGCTTGGCTGCTATAATGACCATGGGAAGGGTCCCACGTCGGGTTTTCTGTCAGCGCCGACAGCCAAACTATAAGTGAAGCGGGGCGTTATCCCACATAGTACGCGCCCAATAGATGCCGACTACGCACCTCGTGGCACCCAACACAGGCCACGACCGTACTATTTGGATACGCCAGTTGCACCGCCCTAATCTTTACCAGGAAACACACGTTTCCGATACCACCGGCCAATCGTACGCATACACACTGCGTGCACAGCCTCCAGGATTGGTTCACATTTGGTTTTGATGCACGCAATATTGCAAAAAAACCTGGGGCCGAATTCACAAAACTTCTCTTTCGTAAGTGCTTTTTGCCATTGGTCGGAAGCGTCTCTAATGATATGTCCAGCAGCGGCATTGGCTGAAATTTTCTCTTAAGAGCTTTGTTGTCGTAAGTTGTTTTCGTGAATACGGGCCCTGGCCATCAAAAGATTGGCTGCAAAGTTGATCTTGTACCTTCTGGGCTGTGTGTGTATTGCAACTATATTCGATATAGAGTTTTCAGTAAAGCGTATACATTACGGTTACAGCGATTCTCCATAATTTCACTATGGGCGACTTGAAAAGAAATGCCATACTGCATATATTTTCGGAGCAATGTCACAACTCTAGTGTCCTAGCTCCGTAAACACTGCGTCTAGAAAGCATGCGATACGTTAAATTCCAGTTGAGTGAAATGTAAAAAAGCGAACAACAAATTACACCCGCACCATCAATGAGACGCATTTGTTATGAATTTGCATAAATTGCGTAGTGTTGTTTCAACACAAGAAATATTTGTCGCCACATTTGGGGAGAAGCTGCTGGTTTCATTTGCTTGATGTATTTATATTGTTTTGCTATATATATATATATATATATATATATGAGTAGTAGACCCTCGGAATTGGCAACAAAAATGGAATAGCGTTTATTCATATATATATATATATATATATATATATATATATATATATATATATATATATATATATATATATATATATATATATATATATATATGAAATCAAATTTATTTCCACCATGTACAATAGCGGGAAAAAAGCTGCCGAGAGGCGGCTTGACTAGTCCGTAGTCCAATAATATATATATATATATATATATATATATATATATATATATATATATATATATATATATATATGTTTAGAGTAGAATATTTCTAAATATAGGGACTTCATGACGGTATGCTGTCAAGCTTATTTATAAACTGTAACGCTGCCGTTCAGGTTGAAGGATCGTTGTGAGTTTTGTGCCAGAGGGAATTACAGGTCAGGCCTACTTTTCTGCCTTTTTGGAACTAAACCTCTCTGTCGGTCTGTCTCTTATGCTGAACAAAGCAGCACTGGAAACCTTAGATTATCTTTGTAAGTGACACTTCCATGGCGCAGTAAGCTTGAGGCACAAATTTAAAATGTTTTTGCATATCTGTTTTCTAGGAGGCCTAACGTCTGTTTTGGCAATCGTTACGCGCCGTTTTAGAAGTGCGTGTTTCTGAGACAATATTATTTTCATTGACTTGACCTTTACGGAGAAGCCTGATTAACACATTGACGTTGGGGGCCTTCTTTTAGCGCTTGTAGTTTGTGAACCACTGCCGTGTAGGATAGAAGTCGCCATGGCAAAGATGTACAATATCGAACGCACATATGCATATAACGTCATTCGTTCTGGAAAGCTTAGTTCTGGAGAAGAAATGACGTCGATTGCTTCTGGCCTGGCAGCCTCGCTAGAAGAACAATGGCTGAAAATAATGATTCTTATCGCGCGCCCAACTATGATCGCTTCGCACAATGTGTTTTATCATGCGTTGGCCGGTGAAATATAGAGGATCGGGTAGGAGAAGAAAAAAACTTGACCGCACTCACCTGCTTCCAGTTAGCCGAAAGTTTTCTTGAGTGCGAACACAAACCTCGCTATTTTAAATGAAGATTACGTCAGATATTGTTCCCAGTTATTGGCTGTTACATTAAATATGCAAGGACTGCTTGTCCCTCCCTAAATGCTTAGGATATGAGGGAGAGCTGAATATTCCGCCACATACCTGACATTTTGACCTGCAGCGTGCGCCCCGTGGCGCTATGGAGGTCGCGTTAACGTTCTCGTTTGCCCTCGCTAGAGAACACTCACTGCAAGAAAACAGTGCAGAAAGAAAGATTATACGTATAGGGGCTGGTGATGCCCAGTGCATTTCTCTATCATCTGATTGATAGTGTAAATATGGTATACTGTTACGAAGCCCTGCTTGTTCGTTAGTCTGACTGAAATCTAAGGTGGCACAAATTCTGCTAAAGATTACCCTGGATAAATGTCTTGTAGATGACTGACAGTAGGCTAATCTGCCTGTAACTTTTCCAGTACTTTGTGTCGCCCTTCTTCTGAATTAGGATGATGCCGTATGAATTGCCGTATGAAAGGCCGCAGCACCGGCCTTTCATACGGCAATTTTGTTCGTCCTTCATTGATGTAGGCTCCATAAGATTAATAACACTTGTGGCGCACAGCCGCACACCTTGTGAGGGCCGAGCACTGCGTATCTAGCTACAAGTGAGGGCAGTAACGTTAATCGTGAAGTACATGGCGAGTACATCTCGTTGGTAATGTAAAGATCGGTCATTCATCTTTGTCATACATTTATAGCCTACCTCCTAAATATTGGGGTATACAGGGTTTACGAGACGACCAGCAGAATACTGAGACGCAGATAGATAGATAGATAGATAGATAGATAGATAGATAGATAGATAGATAGATAGATAGATAGATAGATAGATAGATAGATAGATAGATAGATGAAAGCGACTTAAGTTCCCCAAGGAATGGGTCGTATTTAAAATTGTAACGCGAATCACCCGCTGCGACGAGACAAAGCTGACGGATGTGAGCCCGACATTAATTGTTAATGGTTATCTAATTGGTTGCAGCGTTAAGAAAAAAATAGCCCGTTTAACTGCCGCTACTATGAATATTTGAGCAGGAGGCCTCTTGTGAACCAGCGCAACAAATCTTCTCACGGCATGATTACCCTGCGTATCAATAAAAGCACATAACAATTTGCCCACTGCCGTCGTGACGATGTTCACTATTACAAATTCGTACCTGAGCTCCAGGCACAACCTTCCGATGAGCGAAACGGAATTGCCTGCGCAGGTTGCAACCATCAGTGCTCATTTTCCTCTCTCAGAAAAGAACTCCCATATAAAAGTATCAAGAGCTGGGTAAACGCGTGTTTCACCTTTGACCGTTATGGTCCAGCTCAAGAACAAATTTGAAAGCGGGAATTTAACTCATGATCCTCATGATCACATGGTTTACTCTATCACTTGGCCGTGACATGGTGAAACGTGCTTGGTATATTCGAACAGTCACCATATTCGTGATTTGGTAGCATATTTAGCACGTCTGTCATCCAGTAGCGAACGCACTTGTGCGCCATGCAGTTCAGCCCGCTTAACGCGCGCTGCTACGCCCAATGAAGCCCATGCTTAGAGGTGTTGAAACAAAAGAAAGAGCCACTAAACCGATGGCAGCCCACTCGCTGCGATGACACTGGCCTGAGGGGCCGTGCCCGAAGATACAGCGGTGATACGACAAAATCACAATGACGTCAGTGGTGTATTAGTAAAGACCTCATTGGCATGTCAGCGGGTCGTACTAAGGGAATGCGTCCGCGTACGTTGCTATGAGGCTACCCTAATAATGAATTCAAAACTCATTTATTACATTTAAATTCACCGAGACTGCGCTACGATTTCTAGGAACGTTTAGTCCTCGATGATAGGTACGTCAAAAATAACATTTGCGAATATATTTCATTAGGATACCAGCGCGCAAATTCCTCGTTGCTGGAGCGCTACTAGCGGTGGAATTCTAACGTAAAATCTAGCGTCGTCATGACCTTTACTAAAGACGTTTTGTGAAGACATATTTACATATACAGAGTGTTTAAGCTAACTTGTGCCTTATTAAAAAATGAGTGCGCGCTACGACTTTGCTGGATGGTTCGCTAGAGAAAAAGATAAGGGGTTGGCACACCTCTCGACCTTTCGGCCTGTCCGTGCATGCGGTCTGCCTTATGAATCATCGATGGTTCTTTCTTTTTAATACACTGGGGTGTGCACGTGCACGTAGCGCATGAACGTCTGTGCCATCTCAGAAATGCACGGTACGGTGCGCTGACGTGCATATCATGAGAGCCAATTGCAGGTGCATTCCAACGAGCTCGAGATGAGCGAGACAAATGCATACCGAGTCCCAGTAGGGCATATATACTTTCCTACATTGCTATGAGAACGATTAACACAAACCATGGCAGCAAGCGACGTCCGATAACGAGCAGCTGCACTACAATTGCTGATGTAATATGTTTACACCATGTATCGGTTACAAAGAGCAGTCGTGGACGAGTGGTATAGTGCTTGTCTGTCTGTAGAATTTGACTGTAGAATCACCCATACTTCTGCATTCGCAGCCTGCAAAATCCTTCTTATTCATTGAGTTCATACTAGTTGGTTAGGCCGTCTAGGATGTTAGCAACCCTGTTTCATTTTCGCTTTGCAAGTTGTGTCCTATCCTCATTTGAAAGCTGCAACCACCGCGCAGAGGCCGCATAGTTGGTGAATTGGCTCGCGCGAATTGCGCAATGGCGCGCAGTTCATGATCAGGAGAGGTCTGAATTGGCGACAGAATGTTTCCTTATTTATAACGGTGCTATTTTCTTTAGGTCACTCAGGTAGTCACGGAAACTTTCAGTAAATAGAGTGGCAGTAGTTGAAAGGAAATTGAAAAGGGAAAGCACACGCAGTCTAGCAACGCTTTTCTGACGGTGGCAGTCTTTATTCGGTTGTAAGGAAAAACTGAAACTTTACTTTGATATTGTAAGTGATGCATTCAACCTTCGTTATATGTAGAAGTCGTTCCTTGAAAAACCCTCAGTATTTCCATTTTACGCTCAGGATAGGGTAAAATGAAAATCGTGCGGAGACCTCTTCGTCCTGTAATGGATTTAAAGTAGGCTGATGATCATGATGACATTGGATATATATATATATATATATATATATATATATAATATATATATATATATATATATATATATATATATATATATATATATATATATATATATATATATATATATATATATATATATATTAAAACTGTATATGCAAAAATACCTTGGGTTGCCGCTAGTTTATAACAGAATTGACGATGCGCCTCTTAGAGAACGACGGTTTAAGTCAACGTTTCGGTCGGAGCCCGACCCTGAAAGGTCGGGCTCCGACCGAAACGTTGACTTAATAAACCGTCGTTCTCTAAGAGGCGGATCGCCAAATCGTCAATTCTGTTATATATATATATATATATATATATATATATATATATATGCGTGTGTGTGTGTAACAAAGAAGCAAGGAATTATAAGGTGGTATTGCATATTGAAATAGCAAGAACATGGAAAACGTAATAAAACAACAAAAATACATAAAAGTCAATGAACTTGTTATAAACATAAAACTTTCCTTTGTGTTTGGATGTATGCAACGTGGATGACAATTTAAGTGAATATGGCAAGTCAATCGTAGATTAAGTCCCCCAAAACGCTGTAATTTTCCGATAAATTGTGGTACATTTGGGTAATAAGTTAATGTTGCAGTCCTGCCAACGCCAGATGTGCATCGGGTTGCTAGGTCGTACGGAGTGACGTCATCGCTCCACGAGATTTTTTTGCTTGCGACGGACGGACTAATTACGGTCTCAAGGAGTGCCGCTCTTAATTCTGTCTTCTGGAAAGTGTACTAGAATGCCATTGTCGTGTCAGCAGGCACTACATTACGTCGTGGAAGTACTGTCTGGTAAAACGAAATGGTCAGCGGGAGCACTAGAAATAATCGAGTGCTTTGGTGGAAACCTACCAGACAGGCTCCCTTGATCGCCTAGAGAACAGAGTGCTCGAACAGATTACTGCTTCCTACTCTAGTGTACTTCAACCAAGGCATATATGGAAGCTAGCTATCGTCGCACTTAGGCCTCTGCCAGCAGGAAATAGCACTTTTTATACTTTCGCAGGTTTTCCCAGTCACCGACATACATTGGCATGCCAAAAAAAAAAAAATGCCAAGCTAAACGAAAGTAAATTTGCTATAGAGGACTTTATGTGCCTTAAGATATTCTTGTGCAACGTGGGCACAAGAATGCGTTGGATGGATTCTGTTTACTTTCGGGTGAAGGTAGAACTGCGGTGCCCAAAAAGACAATTCGTCCCTGATGACCATATAAACGCTCCTCCAAAGGCACAAGGCAGGTGTCTTGGTCACGATGCCTTTCGTGGCATTTATAAATAGGAGATATTTTGTTGACAACAAAAAAAGGACGAGGATGCGTTAAACTCTACATGACTTGTCCGCTTTAATCAAGAAATAGATTAATTTCTGTTGTTCTTCATCTGAAAACCAGGATATGATTTTGAGACACTCCGTAGTGGAGGCCTCCGGAAATTCCGACCACCTGGGGTTCTTTAACGTGCACAGACATGGCACAGTACTTGGAACTCAACATTCCGCTTCCCTCAAAATGCATTCCCCGCTGGTTGGATTCAACCGCGTGACCTTCGGATCATCAGCTCAGTTCCAATCACCGAATAGGCATGTTCAGAGTTTATTCTTGTTCGTATGCATGAATATACTTCTACATTCATCCAGTGCTGCTTTCTCCTTTGTTTACTTTAAAGGGCCACTGAAGCACTTTTTAAAAAAATTGAGGTTATAATGCTAGTTAATCATTTTTTCGTGCGAGGAACGCGAAAATCAGGTCGAAAATGGGCATAAACTTGAGCAAATGACCCTATTTTGGCAAAAACGCGCTGCGCGCGTCATGGGCGGCAACGAAAACCTTCTCGCTGCCTGCGATTGGTTGAGGAGCTTCATGACGTCATCGTGAGTGTCTCGGAGGGGCTGACTGCCACGGCTCTGATAGTTCGCGCGCGCCGACCGGCCGTGTGCGTTTTATCAGTTCTTTTTCGTGCTCTATCTAAGCATATCACTATTATTACGGCTAACTGTAGCAATTACGATGAGTTTGTGGTACAGTTACATGTGGTCGCCTGCATCAAACGCTGCAGACGACAGGCCACCATCGCAGTGGCCTAGCCGTACTGCGATACATGGATCGCGATCGCCTGGTATCTACACCGGTCCACATGCAGTGCCGTGTGCTCGAGCATGTGCACACACCGCAATTCAAGAAATGTGCAATGAAGCATCCGATCGAGTGAGCGGCATGTAGGTTCTGTCCAGGTACAGCGCTCATCACGCAGTGCATACACTCGCAAGACCTCGCATTCTCGACAAGAACTACAACATAAGCAACTTTTCATGACTCTCTTTGGTTTCGCACGAACATAATTCAATAAGAGCACCCCTTCACGTGCGACAAGCACGTGGGAACAGCGCGCCTTCATGAAGGCCTCGCTGACAGCCCATGAATATGGCGCGGGCATAGCTAGGTCGACGGTGCGACAACGCTGTTTTCAATCTGGCATAAACTCAGCGCGTACATTTGCAACATGATTAATGCTTAAATTTTCATGTTGTGCGTCATTATGTCTGACTAGTTTTGACTTGCTCAATGTCATGACCAACGAGAGAAGCCAGTCCTTCTTATGCAAAAAAAAAGGTCCCTGAATTTTTGCGCTGCGATTTCGACCTCGCGTATGGTTTGGTACAGGACACCGATTTGCGGAAGTGGTGTGCTTTTGACATCAACCTTTTTAACTAGAAGGGATTACAGTTGTGATTATATATATATATATATATATATATATATATATATATATATATATATAACGAAATGGAAGAGGTCAAGGGCTCGTTTATATGTTAGAAACAACTTATTGAATATTTAAACTAGCGTGCCGATTATATTCGAGATGGTTTTTGCGCGTAGTCGCTCTCTAGGAAGCGCCTCGAACATAGCACACTTGCTCTTGTAGGACTGAACTTTCTCTCTTTCCTAACAGCAATGACCCACTAAGTGTATAATCTTGAGAAAATTTGTGAAATGCTGCTGCTCCGCTAACGTAGATTTCGCAGCTGAAGGACACACAGAAGCTCGGTATAGCAAGTCGACTTCGTGAAATCGGTACATAGGCCGCAGCAAAGGCAATATATGTGACACACTCGGGGAACTTGTTACTGAAAAAATATCAGTGCATGACAACAAAGCAGTGCGGTGCCCAGAAACCAACACAAGCTCCTCTACTGACACAGCGCTGTGCGCAAACGAAAGCCGCAAACCAATGCAGCTACCCTGCTCGCCCTCACGATGACGTCACTCCTCCGCGTTTCGCTCTCTGTCATCCTCCTCACCTACTCTCCGCGCTCGCCGTGGGGCGTTCCCTCAGACCAAGTTTGGGCGCTCATATCGGTGTTGTTTAATTAAATATCGCGGAAAAAACACCGTACGTATGTGTCATGAGTCAAAGGGAGGCGGCGCAGAGCAGACGACGACGACGGCGAAGACGATCCGCCGATGAAGCAGCACGTGCGCTCGTGGCGCGTGAAACGAGGCATGAAAAGGGCGCAGCAGCGCTGAGCAAGGGGGATTGTCTGCTTGGCTACGGCCGAAGAAGGACGCATCGGCAGCTTCGCTCTGTCGACGGGAACGGCGGGCGTTCAGCTCGGGAGCCCGAGACGCTGGTACTCCGGGGCGTAGCTGTAGACCTCGGCCAAGATTCGAGCGAGGCTCCGCGGAGGTGCTGCAGCCGAGGGTTCCGGACGCGCCGCCAACACTCCCCCTTCGACGGTCGGCCAGCAGAAATTCACCAGCGCGACACGTCACCACTGCGAGCGGGGGACCGTACTCGTACTTAGCCTGGCGGTTAGGCCTAACCCTTGGTCAGGCCACGTCATCAGTGGAGACGGGGCGACGGCTTCGGAAGCAAGCGGTCTCTTCTAGCCGTCGTAAAGGACAGCGACGACTTCCTCCCGACCAGTCTCTTCACCGGCAGCGGACTTGGTGACGACGAGTGGGGACCGCGCCCGCAACGTAAGAACTTTCCATGTGTTCGTCGCGTCGGCGTCGGCGGGGCCACAGTGGCCAGACTCAGGACTAAGCAATACGCCAAATTGAGACTTAACCCCATCATTAATTTAGATTAGTAAGCATCTCTGTGTTGATTAGATTCTTGGCTTGTATATATTTTGTTCACTTTTGGGTGTGCGTTTGCCGTGGGATAAAAGTTTGGTTTGCTATGACAAAACGCTACGGTCGTCAAGCGTCTCTCACTCCCTCTTCCACGCTCGGTAGTACAACCCTCCGAGATCTTCTCCGGCGGTAATTCGTGACATAAATTGGCGAGCCTCTGCCAGGATTAACATCTCCAGGCCAAGTCACGAATGATCGTCGGGGGTTGCGAAGATGGATTGGGAACGTTTGGCGGCGATAGCTAAGAGTAGAAACCTGTCAGGAAAGGAGGTGCTGAGGTTATTTGAAGATGCCCAAAAAGAACGGGAGCGAGAGCATGAAGCAATGGTAGCTCTACTAAAACAACAGATAGCTGAGGCCGAAGGGAAGCTGATGTACCGGAAAAGGGAGGAGACATCATGTGTAAATTTGCCAGTAGTGCAATCAGTCGAAATCGGTGAACATGAGGCGGAAGTTATCGAAATTCCGGAAATTCAGGCGAGTCAGGAGATCGTCTCGGTGGAGTCGGAGGAGTGCGGCGCGGTTACCGCAAGTCTAGAGGAGCTCGAGTCGAAGGTTGAGGATGCGGGCGTAGGCGCCCAAGAGTTTATTGAGGATGCAGGCGTAGGCGCCCAAGAGTTTATTGATGATGCGGGCGTAGGCGCCCAAGAGTTTATTGATGATGCGGGCGTAGGCGCCCAAGAGCGGTTGAGCGCAGCGGAGGAGAGAGCGCACCCACTGCTGGTGCAGGAGGACAACGTAGAGTGCATTGCAGGTCGCTGCAAGCACATACTTGACGGAGGGCGTATTGCAGGTTGCTGCAAATGGAGTTTTGACGGGGTTTGTTCCGATGTGTGCGCCACAGGGAAGGACGTGACATCGAGTCATGATCCGTGCGAAAATTGTGCCGTGGTCGAGAGCGAGCACAGTGAAGGTGAAGTCCGCGATCGGAGCGGTACAAATAGGAGTGAGGAGGTCACTGTCGAGGAAAAGGCAGACGCGAACGCTGCCAACGGACTTGACGCTAAGGCGCGTCAACGAACACGAGTTCAAAAGAAGCGGAAAGTGAGCGGACGCGGCAAGGCTAATGAGAGTCGAGCATGTAGACAAGTCGTGCGCCGCAAGCATTCAAGGAGCATTATGATGCGAAAGCGCAGGGGACTGCGATCGCGACAGTGGGAGAGAGTATGGAAGGGGCGAGTCAGGCTGAAAGAGCACAAACGCTGCACCCGTACAAGGGGTTCGCGAGCACGTGCGGTAAAAAGACGCGAGAGAAGGTAGTGGGATGAGGCGTTTGACTTTGAAAGAGGACAAACGCGGCGGCCGCACCAGGCGTCCGCGAGGCAAGGTAGCAAAGAAACGCCGGAGAAGGGTTGGCAATGCTAACAAACGCCGCCGCCGTAGCGAGCGTTTGAGGCGACGCGCACATGCGAGGAGGCGCGCAGGAGAGTGGCGCGAGCTGCCGACGGGGAGAAAGCCCAGAGTTAAAGCGGAGAGGTTTTTCCTGTGGCCACTGAAGAAAAGAGGTTATTGGTTTATGAACAGGATGGCTTCTAACGGAAATGAACAGCGACAGGCTAAAGGAAATAGATAGACAGAAGGGAAAAGTAGACCCGGTAAAGTAGGGAGTGTAGAACGGAATATCTAATAATTTAAAGAGATAGGGAAACTATTGTCTTTGCTAAAAGTGTGTAGAGAAATGATGATTTAAAAGGACCAGGAGCAGATGATGGCATAGAAAAACAAAAAACCGGAGGTTTAAGGAATATTAGTTTTTGAAAGGAAAGAGGATGTCGGGATTGTCAAGTGGGGGTACAGAGGTAGAGGTGAAAGGAAAGATAGTAAGACTGATGAGACGAGTCCTAAATGGTGTGCCCCACGTTGAGCATTATATTGACGACATCCTAGTGCACTCTAAGAAAAATAAGAGTCAAAAGAGAGTCACTGCACTCTGACTCTCTTGGCCTGTCGCAGAAACCCACCAAGGAGGGTCAAACTTTTCTGAGGGGGTCAGTTGACTCCGTACGGCTCGCGACTCTTGTAAGAAGAGTCACCGTGAGAGTAAACTGACACCTGCAAGAGATACTAAAGATAACCGTGTGTGTGTGTGTGTGTGTGTGTGTGTGTGTGTGTGTGTGTGTGTGTGCTTGTGTGTGCGTGTGTGTGCGCGCGCGTGTGTGTGTGTGCGTGCGTGCGTGCGTGCGTGTGTGTGTGTGTGTGTGTGTGTGTGTGTGTGTGTGTGTGTGTGTGTGTGTGTGTGTGTGTGTGTGTGTGTGTGTGTGTGTGTGTGTGGACCATTCTTATACCTGCACGTGCGAAAGCTTTGCGCAACAAATTTTCTGGGTTAACTACAATTTCAATGAACGCGATGCACTTGCAGCGGTCAATTTCCTGCACATGTTTAATTACTGAATCTGTACACAAATTCAGAATGAAATAGTATTAGCAGTGGAACGAAGTATTACGCGTAGTGAATATAGCTACTCCAGAACAAGCAGAAACTGTTAAACTCGGCATTTGGATGTTCGCATAGCACTATTATATGTCTATATGCGACGATAATAAATGCATGACAAATGTGTTGGCGCAAGTAACTACCTTTATTTGGTTACGTTCAGACTGTCTGGACTTTATATAAATTCATTGCATTAGTAGGAAAGTGGACCTTACCGAAGACGAAGTTGTCTAAGTACGGCACTGCCTCCCCCCCCCCCCCGGCCCTCCCCCCCCCTTCTTGTAAACAAACTCAGGGTGGTAAAGAGGGGTGGGGGAAGGAGATGCGAGGAGGAACTTTCACAATGCCCCCACCTCTGCTCCCTGTAGCAGCGCTGGCTCAGGAGACAAACTTGGATAATGAGCATTTTTTTCCTCATCTACCTCCGCGCATTAAAACACGTTGCCGAAACTTCCACGGCCCCCCTCACTGCCCCTTTAAGGCGCAAGAATGCGCCCCTCTTTTACCACACAGTAAGTCTGCTGGTCTTCGGTCATCAGCTGTAGCGATGAGGCGCTACAGCTACACAGCCTTAGAGATCCGCACGAAAGACGCATCTCTAAGGCTGTGCTTTTATCTCACCGTCGCTTGCGGCGCCAGCTTAGAAATTATGTAGATATAACCTCTCTCATTTGACCAAAAATAAACATACATTTTCAAGCCTAGGCATAAAGAACCAGTACGCGTTGCAAGCACGGCTTGCACCTCCTACCAAGGTCAAAATTACACTTTTTAAAAATATGGTATGACAACATAACACTACTGCCCCCTATGAAATTTTCTCACTGAGCGAGCCGTTGGAACAGGTCTTGTTCAACAGGCTGACTGCGGCGCGTGTGATGCATTTCGTCCGCGTGTTTTCAGCGTGTTTACTAATATTACGTGCGGTATTGTGCGTTTATCATCGTTGGCGCTCATCGAGTGGACAAATTTAACATGTTAGGGCGTTGTACAGCACGCGGTCGCCGGCGGATGGAGCGTCGTAGTCGCCTCTTCCCAGCGACAGCCACGACCGACGCGGAACTTTGTGCGTGCTCGCAAGGAAGCTGTTTTGCCCAGTTTGTCGATTATGCAAGTACGTGGTCGAATAGCGAGTGCACCTTCTGAGAAAGCACCTTTCCAGTGATGTGATAAACTACGACTGCGGTTCTGGAGAAGAAAGTTCAGCCATTTGATGAGACTGTCGACGGGAAAGCCTCCGGGACTTGGTGAGTGCAATGAAGTCACTGAATTACGTAACTTGATTACTTCATTGCGAAATTGCTGTTGGTGCGCAGGAACCGCATAAGACAGCCCGGGCGGTTTGTTCACAAAGCAAGGATGAGTGGTCAGAGGAACAGCAGGTATGTTTGTGGTTCTGTCACGCGACTGCCCCCCCCCCCCCCCGCGCTGTATACTTGTGAGTGTGCGTGCGTGCGTGTGTGCGTGTGTGTGCGACGTGCTGGTCGTCCTGTAGCCCTTTTACAGTGTTGATGGAACAAAAGTAGCGTTTCAGCAACGTCGGTAATAACGTGCGAAACAACCAGATTGCAGGAGGCGGGGACGCCGATATAACATATATCACTGCCACAAGCACAGACGACTCCGTTTAGTAGCATGTGTATCCTGGTGATTGCGTTACAAAACAGTGTGTATTCGTTTTTGTCAGTACTGAACATAATTGCTTTGTCGTGAGGGTAAGAATGTGGCTGAGCATGCTTGTTGCTTGAAGGCAATATATATGAGTCATTTACGTTATATGCTAGTGCCACGAAATGTACACTACAGCAACTGCAATCGTGATTTGAAGCGAGCGAGATGGTTCTCGGTTATCGTAGGTCGATGAATGTGTCAGTTCAATGAAGATATCGTGAACGAATTATCATTTGCATTTCAAGACAACATTGTTATTATGCATTGTTGACTTGAGCTGTCATAAGGGGTGAGCTGGATATAGAAAGTTATATGATTCACTCGGATCATAAGGTATTCTACATGGCACTAATGTTTAAAATATGTGTCTAGGCTCAACAGGTACCTGGCAGACAAGCATTGGAATGAAAGTATTTGACTAAGATTTCACTCCACGTAGGTTCCACAGCATTGGCTGTGGAATCTGTGTAATATTTTTGTGCATTTCATGGTTTCAGTATCAGTGTCTCAAATGTTTAGGCACTACATGCAAGCAAGTTACTAGGTTGCTAGCTGACTCGTTTTGCAAAGCTGACCTGCCTAAATGTTGCATTTCACTCTTTTATAGGTACCAGTGGGATTGGTACCGTCATTCATCTCCTATTCCTATTGATTGGGCAAAAGGTTGACATGTCCGCACCACTGGTAAGAGCCATTACGCTGAAACAATCTCTCTCTCTTTTTTTGATGGGGGCTTCAATGTGAATTGTAAACATTTCTTGTGGTGAGAAAAAGCATTCAGATGTGGCCTTTCAGGATTTTCTGATTTATCATAACAACTTCTATGGGTTAAAAAGCAGCATACTCTGTCATAACATTCACGAAATAGGTTCACTATATGCTTCATGGCCAGGCATCCCGCTGGAAAGGCATTTCATGGACAGATATAGTGTAATTGTAGCACATTTCACAAACAGTGGATGTTTACTGTTGGGCCACTACCATATATGTTTGAGTAAATGTGCTTAGTAATGTGAAAGTTTGGGTGAGTTTCTTATGCATGATGAATTACAGCACAACCAAGGACAAGGTCTTCCAGAAGAGCACAAACGCAGCACTGAATGTTTGAAGAAATGTGTTCAGTTTCTCTTGAGTACTGCGATTGTGGAAAAGCGGTGTGATGCACCTGTAGGCATTTGGCTGCCATAATAATGCTTGTTTTCTTCCTCTCTTTTTTAGGTTTATGGAAGGATGCATACACACTGATACCCGCCTTCACTGCCAAAAGCATCCTGTCCTCTCCAGAAATGAACATCATGTTGGAGAATGTCCAGACTTATGGGCTGAGTGTTGCTATTGGTATGTCACCAGCATCCGTTCTTCGAGCTCATCTCATTGCAGCAATATGTATCTGTGTGCAGGACCTCCACATGTTTATAAAATTGTTCACACAAAATGCAAAGCTCTTAATTATTTTTTGGTTCCCCTAAATGCTCCAGTTGTCCGAAAAGGATGCCATTTAGGAGCCACAGGAGAAACAGCCCATATTCGCAGTAGGATTACTTTGGAGTAGGTAGTTATTGAGAAAGGGTAGAAGGAATACTTTGTTTTCTATAAAAGCAACTCTAAAGGAAATTCTGTAGTATCATGTGTAGAATTTCTGTTAGTGAGATGTATTCCCCTTTTTTTACTTTGCTCTGGACTACTGTACACAGAAACTTAGGAAAAAGTGCAGAAAAGTAGCAATTTTCACAATACAGTGTTCTTCGAACCATTCTTGACTAGTATGGACACTCCATTTTGAAGCAGAAGTTTGATTGCTGGCAGAGCACGTTGTGACACCATGTTGTCAACACTAAAAGGCTCTTGCATTTTTGTGTTCTGAAAGCATGAACTGTTGTGCTGCTAAATGAAATAGCAATGTATAGCACAGCTGCTAACCTTGTAAACATTCAATGTGAATTTTTTTGTCACAACTGGCAACATTTTTTTATGCTGTAGTGCACTGCCTTTGGTAACTTCTGCTCAGGTAGTGGTTTATATGTGCCTCTCATTGCACCCTTTCCTTTTCGCATGTGATAATCTAACTGCTTCACCAAAACACATGATGCTCACAGGGAAATGTTTCATGCTCCTTGTCACTTTTTCCTGTGGCAATGCATTCATTTAAGATGCTTAGTGTGCCTGTTGTTGCACCTCATTTTTTTTATGCACATGAGATAGCTGTGTACACCTAGATAAGCGATACTCATTGTGCTCGGTTTGATGCATATGTTGACGCCGCATTTTCTCGTGGCGTAGTATCAGTGCAAAGTGCTTAATGTGCCTTCTGTGTGTTGCTAACAAACTGGTATTATACACAGCAGCTGCCTTAGACACTGTGTTGCCATGACCAATCTGCAATGTACACTTTTTGTTGCCTATTGCCACTGCCTTGTTTACATGATATAATGGACCAAATATTTAACTTCTGAAGTTCCAAGTCAGAGCTCTGTTGAAGTCTGCATATTTTCACAGAGCTTTTATCGTACAAGTGGTAATGTGGGTGAATTACGTCGCTGCATTTGCACGAGTGACAGCTAAGTGTACATTTTCTAAGTACATCATTACACTCTTTAGCAGTGGTAAGTTATCCATGCATTCTAAACTTTGAAAGAGACCTGTAGGATTTGTTGTTTGTCATTTTTAAAGTATGCATCTTCTGAACAATTTTTTTGCACTGGCATGTGATATGCATATTGCATGTTCATAATGGTAGGCATATTGTTTAGTGTGAATATCGTTATTTTTTGTTGAAAGTAATAGGGGGCCTTGCAATCGTCCAAGTGTACAAGCTAATTAACTTCATTTTACCATTATCTTTTTGTGAAAACACTTGTGTGCTATTAAATTCACTTTTTATGTATAAATGACTGGAACACATTTTAGTACCACATCAGTAATTCATTTATTATGTTTTCAATGTCAGTGTACTGAGGTTGTCTTATTTCCTTGAGGCATTGTTAGACTTGTAAATAAAGAAGCTACTAATGATGTTGTTGTGCTGTATATCAGCACTTTGAATATATTGAAAGTGCAGATGGATCTTTTGCATATAAACATATTTCCATTTATTGGATTAGTCTCTCTTCTAGTTATGCCATTTCATGTTCCTATGTATGAACAGACATTATTCCGCATATATGTCGGGTTAAATTGAATTGCTCTTGTACTTGTTTCATTTCTTTCGTTTGAATGAGACTACCTACGAGAAGTGCCATAATGTATGTGTATAATAAATTTCTTTCTTAAGCTGTTCTTTGTGTCCGAGAAATATTTCTACCATTCAATAAGGAACTGCAGACAATCTTTGCAGTCATTTCACTGTGCTCTAAAAGTCATGTAATTCTTCAGTTGTTTCATGAATATAAGGTGAAAATGCAAATGCCTTTTCTTTTGCACACGTTGGCTCTATGGGGTCCTTTGACTCACCTAAATGAATACTTGACTCTCCCTGTTAGTAGTCTTGTGACAACACATAAAGAGTCTCTTGACTCAGTTACAGTAGTTATTTTGCTATTTGCAGAGTCGTTTGACCCATTGGTATGACTACCTTGCTCTATCTTATGAGAGTCGAGTAACTCTCAGCAGTGGTCGTGCAATCCTTTGGACAAGAGTCCTAGCACTCTTCATAAGAGATGCAAGTGACTCTCTCAGCAGTGGTCACACGATCCTTTGGACAAGAGTCCTAGTACTCTTCGCAAGAGTCAAGTGACTCTCTCAGCAGTGGTCACATGATCCTCTAGACAAGAGTCCTACCACCCTTCGCAAGAGAGTCAGTGTACACTCTCGCAGCGCCGTGACTCTCCTGCAGAAAAGAGAGTTGACGGGTATCTTCAAAGAGAGTCATATATGTGGCAAGCTCTGACTCTCCTAAAAGAGTCAGGTATACCATCTTTTTTCTTAGAGTGTGGCCACTGACACGTGGGAGGAACATCTACGGGCTTTGGAAACCTTGTTAGCAAGAATCAAGGAAGCAGGATTGACGATAAAACCCATCAAATGTGAGTTAGGATTCGGAGCCGTGGAATTCTTGGGACACAAGATAGGAATGGGCCAGGTAGAACCAAGGGGAGATACACTTGATAAGATTCAAGCAGTGGATAGGCCAAGAACTAAGAAACAAGTGCAGTCGTTTCTGGGGCTGACAGGATTTTACAGAGAGTTTATCCCACAATATTCTGAAGTAGCAGGGCCATTAATAGAGCTAACTAAAAAAGGAGCAAGCAACTTAGTGGTGTGGGGAGATCGCCAACAAAAGGCATTTGATTTGCTCAAGAAAAGCCTGGCACTTCCGCCGGTGCTGTTAGCACCAGACGTACAAAAGGAATTCGTGCTACGCACGGACGCGTCTGATAAGGCATTGGGAGCAGTACTACTGCAAGAAAAAGATGGGAAGCTCCACCCGGTATTTTATGCTAGTAGGACACTGAACAAGGCAGAAAGAAGTTACTCAACAATAGAGAAAGAGTGTCTAGCACTGGTGTGGGCAGTGAAAAAGTTCCACATATATCTTTTCGGCAAACAATTTAGGGTGCAAACAGACCACCAACCGCTAGAGTTTTTGAGCAAAGCCAAGCTAACTAATGGTCGCATAATGAGGTGGAGTCTCACCTTGCAGGAATACTGCTTCCACATACAATACATTAAAGGAAGGCAAAATGTGGGGGCGGATTTCATGAGTCGGGCGATTGGAAAACAAGAGCATAACGCGAGCCGGACTAGCGGCCAGACATGAGTGTGTGAACTCAGTGAACTCTCAAATGTGGTGAACAGTGTGCGAACGAGGTAGTGTGTGTAGTGTATTGTGTGAGACAGTGAAGTGAGGTGCATACTACGTCAACACAAGCAGCACCCATGCCACAGCAGAGGCACAGTCACCACCCGCAAAGGATCGGCAGTGGGAGTTTTTTCAGGGAAAAAACTCCTGAAAAGATGGGCCCATGTCATGAGTCAAAGGGAGGCGGCGCAGAGCAGACGACGACGACGGCGAAGACGATCCGCCGATGAAGCAGCACGTGCGCTCGTGGCGCGTGAAACGAGGCATGAAAAGGGCGCAGCAGCGCTGAGCAAGGGGGATTGTCTGCTTGGCTACGGCCGAAGAAGGACGCATCGGCAGCTTCGCTCTGTCGACGGGAACGGCGGGCGTTCAGCTCGGGAGCCCGAGACGCTGGTACTCCGGGGCGTAGCTGTAGACCTCGGCCAAGATTCGAGCGAGGCTCCGCGGAGGTGCTGCAGCCGAGGGTTCCGGACGCGCCGCCAACACTCCCCCTTCGACGGTCGGCCAGCAGAAATTCACCAGCGCGACACGTCACCACTGCGAGCGGGGGACCGTACTCGTACTTAGCCTGGCGGTTAGGCCTAACCCTTGGTCAGGCCACGTCATCAGTGGAGACGGGGCGACGGCTTCGGAAGCAAGCGGTCTCTTCTAGCCGTCGTAAAGGACAGCGACGACTTCCTCCCGACCAGTCTCTTCACCGGCAGCGGACTTGGTGACGACGAGTGGGGACCGCGCCCGCAACGTAAGAACTTTCCATGTGTTCGTCGCGTCGGCGTCGGCGGGGCCACAGTGGCCAGACTCAGGACTAAGCAATACGCCAAATTGAGACTTAACCCCATCATTAATTTAGATTAGTAAGCATCTCTGTGTTGATTAGATTCTTGGCTTGTATATATTTTGTTCACTTTTGGGTGTGCGTTTGCCGTGGGATAAAAAGTTTGGTTTGCTATGACAAAACGCTACGGTCGTCAAGCGTCTCTCACTCCCTCTTCCACGCTCGGTAGTACAACCCTCCGAGATCTTCTCCGGCGGTAATTCGTGACAGTATGTTATAAAAAGGTCGCGGATCCCGAATTTTCATTAAATTCGAAAATTTAAAACCGCTTCAGTGTCCCTTTAAGGGAGCCGAGTCTAAGAAGCTCGGACCAACTCATCCAGCACACCACCCGAAGTACACTCCCCTTACGTCGTTATTTCAGGTTTACTTTGAACAATTTGTAGTTTTCCGTTATATGGTAAGCTATTTGGGAACAGCTACGTTTTCATTATGCGATGTAATACTAAAACCAGTAGAATTAATACACGTAATATTCAAGGAAATGACGACATCCATGTTCAACTAATTTAACTCCAGTGTGCACCGTCAAGCCATGCTTTTTCGTAGTTCAGTGTCCACATCTCAGCGTGCTATGCTTAGAAGTTTGGAACAAGGATGACAATCATCCAGTGAGAAAGATGAAATGTGTTTAGAAATTGTTTAGTGAGCACGTCATGCTAGAAGCAATTTGTGTCAGTTCTCTCGAACAAAGTTTTCCAAGTAGAAGATTCTACGTATTCAACGTGGCGGGTTATTTACATCAATGATTCACAAATCTTCAAGCTGTAATAACTACTTCACCCGGCTCACTCGTTGTCACTGTGCTATCCCGATCTTCCTGAACGTCACCTATAAGCCATGAATATCCTCCCATGAACGCACTCCTCTAAAACAACGCATCCAGATGCGTAGCGTTCCGTAAGTGCAAGTACCTCAGGCGGACTCATCTCATTTCGAAAGCACGTGCGCTATTACTTCCCCGAAAACAGCTTCTCAAATAAACATAAGAGCATCGTAGTTAAGACTCGCTACTCGCGAGTAAGGATTTGCACAAAGATAAGCCGATTAAATTACTACAGCACTAATACGAGCACCACAAAGTTCAGTGGAGGCTACCACTTAGAAATGAACGTAACGAACTGAAAAGTACTAAGCCTGCCGCCATGATTATGTGAACACCTTGCATTTATGGACGTAACATACTAACCTTTGTAATTACAGAATCCGGCTACGATGAAACTGAAGCAATGAGACGAGCACGTTAAAGTACTCTGTGGAATTGTTCGTATGTTTTAAGGATATGCTTTCCAGGCATTGCATAATCTAATCGAAGGCATAATGAATACAGGTCATTGAGGGTGCGTGCGAAATGTGTTGCTTCTTGTGTATAAATCGCCAATGATGAATCGAAAAGATTGTTTGTTTGGAGAAGTAATTTCTTCCTTACATATGTTCAAGCGCTTACGATACCCGTCGGTAGGGCTGTGGAATTCCTTCAAAACCATTCAGTAGCGTGAACGTAGAAGGAAACCACGCACGATGCACGGCCACAGCGCGAGAGCTACATCATTTGTACTTCGACCGGAATAAGGCTTTGATCAGCGCTCAGTGCACAAAGTATATGTGATAAAGAATTTGAAATTAATTTGAAATTGCTACCCCAGTGCCTTCTGAGGAGCAAGCGACTTCTGAATGATGGAAGGTTGGGAAAATGGTCCCGGTCCCTTTTCGCTTCATTGCCGCCCTACTTCCCTCACCAGCATTCCTTGTATGAGGCCTCGGTTTGGACGACGTTTATTCTCCTCAGTGGCTCGGCAGGTCACCCGATGATGTCAACGCAATGGGCACAAAACCGATGATCATGATCACACACCAGCGATGAAGAAGACACGCAGAACGCATGGCTATGATGGTAAAATACAGATGATGAAGACGTGCTTAATGAACGCCCACACTTGCAAGGTTCTTGAGCATATTTTGTACTTACATTTGGCAAAGAACATAGGCAATAACTCACTTTTACTAAAGCGCTACATGTTTTCTGAAAAAGCTTCTCCTGGGAAACTCAGCTTCTTTCTCTTACTCACAATCTTCGTCTTATTCTTGACAAAGGTTCCTTTGCTGACTGCGTTTGCGTATACTTTCAGGAAGCTTTTGATGATGTTTGTCAGCAGCTACTTTTATTTAAACTTAGTATGCTTAGTCATGATCCTAACCTGTTTGCACGGCTTTAGCATTTCTTCCTAACCCGATCGCAATAGGTTGCCTCCAATGTCCATACATCCCCATTTAACCCTGTAGACGTTGGTGTACCACAAGGATATGTTTTAGGCCCTCTTATTTTTATAATTTACATTAACGACTTACTCAACGATGTTTCCTCTAACATATGGCTTTTCGCAGATGACTGCGTTATCCTATATCAAAATCTCAGGCAGTTCCGATAACAGTTCCCTACAGGACGATATTAACGCTATCTCTAACTGCCGTGTTGTATGGTTAATGTACCTTAACGTGACTAAATGTAAAACTACGTGTGTAGCTCGTATTGATGTTCCTCCACCGAACTATTACCTCAATTATGTTCCCCGAGAAGCCGTGACATCCTGTAAGGGCACTGGCGTCCCAGTCGAAAAATCCACCAGACCGGGTCTGGTGCTTTTTACCCGATCACACCAGAGCGGAATTTCAGACCCGGGTTCTGGCGGACCTGGCGTATCCGGCCGGTTTGGCGTAACCTGTCGTATCCAGCCGGTTTGGCGTGATCTGGTGTATTCGACCTGTTTGGCGTGATCTGGTGCATACGGCAATCTGGGTCCTTCTAACCTCGACACTTTATTGATGATTGCACATTGATAAGCTAATTAGCAATACGAATCGCATGCTAGGTTATATTTGGCGAAATTTCTCTTCGGCTCCTGCGTCATAGTTACGTTATAGAAGTAAAATGGAGAACGCCTCATCTATCTGGGACCCGCGCTCCGCAACCATTGTTCAATCACTTGCACTAATCCAAAACAATGCCGCGCGTTTCGTTTACAGTAAATATAGCCGAACATCGAGCGTAACTGCCATGAAAAACTCCTTACTATACTTCCTCCGCTCTCATACCGACGTAGGTGTTCTCGCCTTAATTTATTGCACAGCTTATACATCCACAATTCCTACGTGCTTGATTATTTTGTATCATTCCCTACTGACATTTCATCTTTCATTGATCGAGACCAAAAGGTTGGCACAATGTGACGATTAATTTATTCCAAGGACCTCTCAGCAATGCAACCACCTTCCCGGCACAGTCATTGCTAACAAGGATAAATCAAATTTCCGTGCCGCCATATCTGACATCATCATTCCCGGATTCAATTCACGAATCTGCTTTTGTGCTAACTAGGTACGTTTGCTGCTTCTTGCTTTTTGTATTTTTTGTTGGTTACCCACACCTTTCCGTCACACTTCGGTTTTCAGCGTGTAATAGAAGGAAATGAAAACGAAAAACAGCAATTCTAAGACTTTCGCGCGGGTTCTGCGAACTGGTATCATGTAGCTTGGAATCATCTCGGGTGTCTTAAATGAAAGCACCACTCAAAGAAATGGTAAGCGGAGAATGCGAATCTTCAGCATAATTATTTCCTGAAAGCATACGTAGGTGGCTTGAATGTAGAGTATACGGACCTACACAAACAAAAAAGGCCTTACTCTACCATCTTGATTTCGTAAAAGTTAAAGCATATTTGAATTTATTGTGCTGCTTAATTCTAAGAACACGTTTAGAGCGGTTCAGTGTATTTGCAACACAGAGCAACGAACCTCTTCATGTGAAGGAAGATGCCAAGTCGAGCGTATGCAGTATTCTTCCACGTCAGCCATGCTGGATAATTTCTCAAGGCATTTCGAATTACTTTCTATAATACTTCTGCCGCAGCTTCTTAACCACATCAACACTGTGAGGAACGAACTGCCCTCTAAAGAAATTCTTGTGTGTGTTCTTGCTTTGAAATGAGTTCATCTGGAATGCTCGTAAATATATTACATTCGCATATGTATTACGGGGCACTGGTTAATTTCAGCCGCTTGGCGAGTCGCTTTCTTATAAGGCAGATGAAACGACATTGGATGCTGCCCATATTAGTGCCTTATGTATTTCTCTCATGCCATTTTGGGAACTAGTATTTGTTGTCGACTTGCGAGTTGGAACCTACACATCTTTAACTTGCATTTTTAAAGGTGGTTCTCAGAAACTGAAACGTTCACTGGGAAAAAATTAACACCATCTTCCCAAGGGGAACCTTGATGGGATGCGAAGCAGCAGCGTTGCGCACGGGTGGCGTCACGGGTTGAACGGCGCTAACGCGGGTGCTTCGCATCCCATCAGGGTTCCCCTTGGGAAGATGGTGTTAATTTTGCGCGTGAACCGACGAGTCAGCGGTGTAGCGAGCGGCGGTATCGGCAGGTGTTGCGGGCGCTGCGCCGAGCGCGCGGCAGGCGAGGGAGAGAGTGACGTCAGCGCGCACTGCGAGGGAGCGTGACGTCAACGCGCAGCTGCGGCGTGACCTACTTGGCACCGCTCCAACACCTTCGCGAGGGGAGCGCGTTGCGACGCGTTCGTACGGACGGAGGGACAGCGTTACACAGGCTAGTGAAAGAGCTGCTTCGCATCTAAAAGATCGCCTCTCCTAAGGCCTTCAATTTCGACCCCCGTACGCTTCCCTGTAGAAGCTTTTGTACTGCTTCAACTTGATTTTCTTAAATACGACATTGGAGAGGAGGGCGATTATGGCGTTGAAGTAAGGGAAACTTTTGTCACACCGTGGAAGTTGAATAACCGCTGACGTGCAGAGCAAAAGCCAGCCAAGTGTACGAGCACTAATTGCCGACTTATCTGCATTACCGCTAACCGTACAGAACGTGTTTCACACTGGAAAATTTTATTCTAGAAACAAATGGCGTCTGCTGCTCCTCAAAGAAGGGCTTCCACAGGGCTTCCGCCATGGTTCTCCATGCTTTCGTAACTTACGGGCGTCTCTCATTCGCTGAATATGTTGCTTTGTGTTACAAGGCAATAAATGTGTGGCATCGGCAATATTTCCGACATCAAATTATGTTTCTGCGCTCTTCGCCCAAATTTTTATCGTAAGGCGGTCAAGCTTCGATACATTATTAATTGGCTGCATCATAACAATAACCACTTCGCTAAATTATAGTAATGGCTGGTACTTACGTGCGAGAAACATAATTTTATTATGACGAGCGCCGTTGAGGAGGTCTCGGGAAGTCTTTGACACCTCGGGTTCATTATCGTTCACGGAAAACACGTACGGAACACTTGCATTTTTCGTCCACAAAACTGCGACCGTCACGACTAAAAGCGAAAGCGTGTACTCCAGTTCAGCCGGGGAGTGCAAGAAAGACTGCACCACCGATGCGAAGACCACTCGGATTCGGGGCGCATATACAATCCACTTTTCGAGCGCAGTCGTAAACTGAGGATATTTTCAGCGCATAATGTAACGTGCGTGCGGTGGCCATCGAGGAAAACGAAGAAGGTTAACGTTCAGATAAGTAAGCCAAGGGCGACAAGTTGTCATACAGATTGCCAGTACATGTAGCGTAATGAAGATGGTGTATTAAAGTGATTGGGACTTCGTCTTGCAGATAGCATAAAACGCGTGCGCGAGAAATTGAACTGTGTATTAGACGTCTGCTCTCAAGGAAATTCGTATAATCTGTTCGTCTGATAGGAGGGCTGACAACACGGCGCTGCACCAGTGAGACTTGTAGCAGATATTTAATATCCAGGGCGCGAAGGCCGCAGTTTTAGCACTCTACTGAAAGTGCTTTTGTTAGAAGCCTGCTTGTGAATGCTCTGCTTCAAAGGACCTCACATGTTTATAATGTGTGCTGGCTTTCCAACACAGTAAAAATAAAAATTACATGCTCCTCAGCGACGGAATTTGCTTTTGGCATGGAACGCTGGGTGCAACCAGCAAGGTCACACAATAATTAATGATCGTTCGAGATTTACGTGCATGAGCTAGGTATGATGACAAGGCAAACGGCGTAGTGGAGGACCCAGAAGTCATTTTAACAACCTAATGATGGTAGCTCAAGTCGTGGTCACTAGCTGAAAACTCAAAATACACTGGATTAGGTGTGGAGCCCTTCAATTCAACATTGTTGAACTTGTTTGTATCGATTTTACTTCATGAGTGCTTTGCGGATTCGAATGCATACGTCCTGGGTTTGGCTACCAAAGCAATTTCCTTTCGACTTTACAGCTACGCATCTTAAAGGGGCCCTACACCGCTCAGAGGTCAAAATTTAGTAGGGGTGTTGCTTTTGTGCCGGTGTCCGCAACGAACACGTAGCCGCAAGAATTTTTCGAAACGGTGCCGAAATAGCGGAGTTACAGGCGTTTGACTACTAAAACGCGGCGCTTGCTTGTTTCGCTCTCTCCTGCGCCCCACCGGCCGCTTGCCGGTGCCACCTCCTTGCCGAGTGCTCCTCCGAACGCCACGTGACATACAGCGCCGACGACGCGCAAACCACTTCTGGTTGACGCGTCTTCGCCGGGCTCCCGTGTTCGCGCAAGTGTTTCGTTGATGCTGTGCCAATGCTACAGTGAACTAGCCAACGCTCTGTGCTAGCGCTATCCGTAGGGTTCTGACAGTCGCTGCAGTTTCTAGTCGGCTGTACCTCACTTGCACTTGCCTAGAGTAGCGCAGTTACGAATTCACAAGGGTGCACACGCGAACACCACACGAACGACACACGACGAAGAAAAACGAACAGGCAGGGAGCGCGTACGTTTGCTGGCAGACTAACCAGAAGTCGAAGTTCTCCTTCGACCAATCAGCGGAGCTCGGACTCTTCTGGCGTCACCAAAAACCACAATGTCGTCACGGCTAACTTTGGTATGCCGGAAATGGCCGGCGAGGCGCACGGGAATGTTTTTCGAGTTTGTGGCGCGGTCGCGGCACGTAGCGCTGCCGCATTTGACATCGTTCATCGTGACGGCATTTTCAACTTGATGCACATGTTAACTTGAAATGTTCAAAAGAATGTCTGGGGTGGTTTGGGGCCCTTTAAGTGATAACTCAGGACTTGTAGGAATTCATAAATACATTCGGATAGTGGTTTCCCTCAAGGAACGAGTGACGTTTTAGCGATGGAGCCCTGTGAGTTTTGCATCTGTAGCTATCAGTGCCCTCGTTCCACCCTCAAACTGCATCAAAGTTATTTAAGGGACCTCTGGATGATCATCAACCAGAAGGACTACGACATATTTCTTCCCCTATGACATACACCTAAAAATAAGGCACTGTAGGCAATTTCCGGATTCTCTCCTTTCGTTTGATTGTGGGACCTACTAATCATACCTGTTTGCGACTATCCTACACAACCATCCCGACCAACTGAACAGCACACTCGTTTCTGAAGCCACTCGATATGCAGAAGAATGTCGGAAACTAGCTACCTCTCCTAGAATACACGAGCACGCGCTACTTAAATTTGGTAATTGCACGAAGATGAGCTGCTTATTTATATTTAATACCTGGAAAGTTTTCTTTAACTGCAGATAAGGCTCGTTCCGCCCTAGAAAAGAACTTCGTACTGGCTCCTGGGAAGTTTAGTGAGGTAAAAGGCACGGCCTTAGTGCTCACAGTGGAGTTGCACACAACCTGCTAATGTTCAAGCCCTAAGTATGCTACGAAATCGGCGCTTTAGCTTTTTTTTAGGGGCGAAGCTCCTTAAAGCGGCACCCGTTCGTCCCTCGTCGTAGTCGTAGTAGTGCGTAACCAGTCTTACGCTTTGACCTCCAAGGTGGTGCCGGTGGGAGATTTCTCCTGTGCGTTGTTGAACAATAAAAAATTCGCAGCGTGCGCGTTAACTAAAAGCCGAATTCTTCTGTCTCTCATTCCCCATTAGCAGCCATTTCGTGCGCCCCCGATGTATGTAGTAGTAGTAGTAGTAGTAGTTAGTAGTAGGTAGCCACCGGCGCGTGCCTGCTGGAGCGCACGCACGCGCCGAGGGCGAGCGCGTGGCACCTGGCGCTCGCCCTCGCCGCGAGCGCCGGGAGCCACGCGCTCCCCGCGGCAAACTCGACACTGCCCCGGCAAACGCGAGAGACAACGTTGGCGCAGGCAGCGTCTCCTAGCGAGTTTCTTGATTGAGAAATACCGACTGCTCGCGTTGGAGAAGCGTTCACCGGCAAAACCCATATATATATATATATATATATATATATATATATATATATATATATATATATATATATATACACACACTGGATCTTGACTTGCAATGAAGTGCCGGTGGGAGATTTCACTTGTGCATTGTGCATAGTTGAACCGTGAGGATTCGTAGCATGCGCGTTAAGTAAATTAATCCGGAACTCGGCACGATCTACGATGCACATACCGAGCTTCGCCCACTCATCATCATTCACTCCGTGGATATGCTGTAATTTTTTTTCTCAGTAAAAACACATAAGCCTGTCCGGACTTTCTACTCTATTGTTACAGAAAGGGGAACCTGCCAACGGGCAGTTGCTGGGTTTCTTCGCCGAAATCATTCGGAGCTAAACCTAGATGATCCGTTTTTGGTACATAATTCCACGACAGCTGTGCAATTCCTGCATGATAGTAACCCAGGAGGGTGCAAAGATTGATGATTGATTTGTGGGGTTTAACGTCCCAAAACCAGTTCTGATTATGAGAGACGCCGTAGTGGAAGGCTCCGGAAATTTCGACCACCTGGGGTTCTTTAACGTGCACTGACATCGCACAGTACACGGGCCTCAACATTTCGCCTCCATCGAAATGCAGCCGCCGCAGCCGGGATTCGATCCCGCGACCCTCGGATCTGCAGCCGAGTACCATAGCCACTAGACCACCGTGGCGGGGCAGGGTGCAAAGATTCAGCGTTGACGTTGGAGACTTATCTTATGCCATACCCCAATCACATTTAATGATTACTACTATTAGATGCTGAGCAGAAGTTTATTTTGGAACGTGGCATTTCTGTGGAGGCCTTTTTATATGAGTTATCCTCGTGTTCGTCGTCGAGTCATCATAACTGGAACAGCTGTACGTTCAAACGTCGGGAGTCTGTATTGGCTCAAGAACTGCGCTGAGCGCGATTTTTTTTTTAGAAGTGGATCGAGCATGATGACCTTGGTACGATTGCTGTTCGCGCCTTTATGTATGGGGGTATTACCTTGCTTTTTTCGATGGATCATTTGACGACAGCGTCTAGGACGCAAAAAAAGGTCCTTGCGAAAGGGCAGCTGGGCGTCACTGTCACCCTTGTGTTACCATAGGAGATAGAGTTCAAATTTCTCGATATTTTCCTGCGTTTCCATGTGACGTATACCTTCTGGTTTTTCCATCATCATCATCATTATTTATTTATCTCTTAAAAGCTTATACAAGGCATCACATAGGGGAGGGGGGGGGGAGCAAGTGACAAACACACGCCATGACACAAATGCAATATTTAAAAAGTTAGTATACAGGAAATAGTGCTGATAAAGTAAATTAGAGTAGTGCAAGAACTATTACACGAGCTTGGCTGCATTGGTCGACCTCGATCCTCAAAATTTCTCTTGAGCTTTTTTTCACCCACTCAAAAACAGTAAAATATGGTATTTTTCTCTCAAGCATTAGGTCTGCACCGAAAAAATGTTGCCCCACGTGGTCAACCTTATTGTTGAACAGAAAGTGACCAGACTGACTACAGCAGGGTACTCGAGTAATATAATAGCAGTAGTATGTGATAAACAAATCAAGAAGGTAAAGGGCGCATACGATATCCTGTGAAACGTTAACAGCACGAGGTATCACACAACCTCACAAACCTGCGCAGTATTATGGTGCCGACATTATGTTTCCCGCCCTTCAAAAATAACGGCTCTTCTGTGTTCGTGTGTAATTGAGAAAAATTGAAAGGTCACCTATCAGCAGCCTTTCTGTTTGTTATACCAAGCACACGTCAGCCCCGGAATATCTCCCCTGCACTTGCGCTGTAGTCTACAAATTTCCTTTCACTTGTGGTTGTTCCTATATTGGACGAATGAGCATTATAAGAATATTTTATCTGGTAGGTATTCCCACATGGCAAAGCACTGCAGGGACTGTGAAAGAAAGAATAACCAGACGTGCTTCCCGTTTCTAAAAAAGAGCAGGAATTTTATATTGACACGCGCAGCTGTACTGGCTCGTTGCATCCGGAATGCTGGATGAGGTGCGCTAGCATGGCCAGGGTAGCGGGGCGTACTCAAGAAACCACGGATCAAACCAGCCCTGCCAGAATAGCCCGGGTGAGACTGACGTGTTCGTAGAGACAAACAGTCTATCAGGCGCAAGCAAACGTGCAGACCAGCAGAAACGGGACCGTGCTCTTTCTGCACTGACTGAGAGTGGTCGAACAGGGTGAGCCAGCAAATCACGTTGAGCTGCTGAACACAACGCTAGTGATGATGCCCCTAGTTTCGACTTCATGCATGCATACCTACTCCAAACAGCGTACATACCCCTCATTTTCTTTGCGTGGAGGCGTACCTTGAGTTCAGATGGCCACTTTTTCTTATCTATCCCTCACCTTGAGGTCACCGTTGATTTAGAACTGTTTCTTTTACGGAGGCCCTCTCGTGGAGGTGCCTACGTACGGAAGTGCGCAGCGTTACTTCTATTGCGATTAGTTCTCAAAGAAGGGCTGTGCGCGCCCCGTGTGGGCAACGACGGACTATGCGTCTTGCCAGGCTTACCATTATCTCTGCTCCTTTGAGGGAATCGGGCATCCTATAATTGATGACTGCTAGGATAATGTGTGCCACAACAAGACGCGCATGATTGTGAGGCTCGCCGAAGTGGAGGGCCTGAGGTCTCTTTCAAGCGCCAGATAACGCACAGTTGTGCAGATCAGACCTGCGACATTTAGTTTAGTAAGCAAGCAGTAAACCCGCCGCGGTGGACCTGATGGAGTTGTGTCTTGTCGGGGTATCTCCTCGGCCTCGTAGATAATTCTGTCTTTGACCGCGCTGTCGCCTGGTTTGCCATGAAGTGTCAAATGTTCTGAAGAATTGCATTCGAAAGAAGTTCCACCATCTGACAAATGTAGAATGCAGTACGGCTGATTCGGCACAAGCGATGTCCGCTTCCGATGTGCCTCTTTCAAATCTTGCTGCCTGGTGTCTGGCTACTTCAGCTCTTCGGTCATAGCACTCAGCCTCTCATACTTCAACTGCCATACGAAACCTCACAGACAAGCAGAACGCAATAAATGCCTTAATCCAGTGACCATCGCCTGCAGTATCCATGATGTGACGCAATGTGATTAACTAGACGCCGGTTGATGCACCCACCCTGGGTCGGCCACGAAGTGTAACATTAACTATTAGTTTCTAACTTGCTATAGATGAAATAACTAAGATTATCTGGCAAGAACATACGGAAGGCCATTGGTAGCACTTGTGCACAATTCGTTGTCACTGTACAACTTGTACCGAGCTCGCCTGCCGCTTCTGTTGTTTTGTTTTTTAAAGGAATTATGGTTAGCAGCGAAAACTACATCGGGGAATGATAATGCTTAAAGCTACAAAATTTCACTCTTCATCGTGTCCGAAAAATGTGTGAAAATTTCACGGGCGTTGTCACTCAAATTCTAAAGGAGGCAAGCATATAGAGATCACCCAAGGACATGATGAGACAAACTACACGGCCGTGAAGGCGAAGTACCAGGTCAAGGAAGTTATATAATTATAAGTAACAACCGCGGTTAGGACGAGGAAACGAAGCTATTTTATGGAGGCTTTACGGGAGCACAACCCAGCGTCTGGGGGGAGGGGGAGAGGGAGTAAAAGAGTAAAAAGACGGCAAATACCATATAGTGGAGGCCTCCGGAAATCTCGACCACCTGGGTTTCGTAAGGGGCAACTCCGGCAATTTTTCAGTGTTCACTGATCTCAATAAAATTTTCTATATGTTCCCCTCGGTACTCTAATAATATATGCCAAGTCAGGCGAATGTAGGTCGTTTAGTTTTCCTGCAAATGAATTTTAAAACTTTTTAGCGGATTCTCACGCGGGCCACCCTGTGTTTTTGACGTCATCACCTCCGCGCTGCCTACCCGAGCCAGCGGGCCTTGAAAAGCAAAACGACGATACTTCAGCGCTCAAATCGTCGCTGTCAAGGTCTGAAAAGCTGGCATAAGTCGATATATCATGGGATGACCCCGCCACTGCCATTTCTTTGGCGTCAGTTCCATATTTCTGGTGATGAGAAGGTTGTGACGTCACCACACACGCTGCCTGCAAGAAGCGTCTACCCGTTTCGGTTTCGGTTTGAAAACGACTTTCAGTTGCTTGTTTAAAATTGTTGGTGTGTTTCTGAGCAAACTGAACCACCCTGGAGGTTACAGGACTATCGGTAACATTTGAAAACATTGATATCAGGACATGGTGAAAAAAACCGCCGCAGTTGCACTTTAACGTGCGCTGAAAACACATAGTACACGGGCCTCTAGCCTTTTCGCCTTTATCGAAAATGTAATCGCTGGAAATCCCCTATCTGATACTTCCAGTACTAAAGCTAATAAAGAAACACGGATACGGTAATGAGGTTTTGATATTATTCTTTGCACTTCTTATGCATCCTAATGTGTAGCGTGTGCTGGCTTCGTGTATCTGTGCTTATTAACTTTTTTCAGCTGTACAAGCGGGTCGCATAACAAGCTTGCTGGGAGAAGCCAACCTGTTTCACTTCAAGCAGATAATAAAAAGAGCAGTCTGCACACATGGTATGCAGAAGAACTCGAAATTTCTCTTAATGAATTTCCAGCTGTATACTACGCAGCTGCTTCGTAAATTAAAATAAAAAGAAATAAGGCCGCGTGAGTTATACCGCGCATATTTTACTGACAGATTGATTACCACTCATGGTGAACACGTCAGTAGAGACACAGCGTATATATAGTAGCATTGGAGGTGGAGAAGTTAATAGAACGTCGACGCTATGAAGGGAGCCAGCACCTTTGCCGTCGCACTTGTAGCACTATTCGCTGCAGCCTGCTGCGATGATTATCATCCTTCAAAAGATGAATTTCTAAAGGTAACAGATGTGTTGCATGCTGTATGTTTTTCAAGACAGTTATTCTCAATACTGAGATGCATAGCGCATTATGCTTTAACATGACACCCGCACTTTTGTCCTGGGAGACAGTACTTTGAAAAACACAGGTATTATGCTGTATGGTGCGGGTATCGGGGTCGATGATGTGAAATATTCCCTTGGCATGCACAATTTGATTGCAATGTGAAGTACTATGATGAAAATTCATAGAAGGTGTTCATAAAAAGGGCAGCAAGGGCAAATTTGTACGAATACCATGCAAACAAAAAAAAGATGCTGGCTCACAGGCGCAATGCACAGTGGCATTGCGCGGTCAAAGCATTCGCATAATCAAATCAAAAGGTAACGGCCACTCTAGTTACACTGTTTTCGTTTAACCCCAAGAGACAATGCAATATCTAGCGAACAACAGCCCCATTCTCATTTTGCTCTGGCTACTGCATTTGGACCACTTAGGAATCCTTTGAATGCTTCATAGGCGCTGTCGCCCTTGGCGAAGAATAGCATTTCTCCCAGAGCTACTGGCATCGTGATCGGACACAGTCGGCGCCTAGCGGCGAGTGGACGAAGCTCCCAAGCTCCCACTGCGCTTTTACATGCGCGCCTACGAAACACATGTCCTCCAATATGTTTGTTCCCATAGTCGGTGCAGTGTTGAATGCTTTCATCTATTTCCATTGGAGCATAAAAGTATTCGTTATAGTATCATTTGGCTTTCCGCTGCAGTCTTCCCTCTTTCTCAAAATCAATGAGTGCCTGTGTCGTGAGCATGCTATGTAAGCGTCGCACCACCGGTTCGGGACAGTTATTTCAGTTTGGCCATTGCTGTTCATTGCATGTATACGGCAAAGTGCACTTTAGCATCTTTCTGATCAAGTTAGGCGGGAAACATCAACGTGTAAATTCAGTGCTGCAGTGAAATCGTTTCGCGACATGTGATTGTGTGCATGACGGAAAATGGTAGCCGTTTTTCGCTTGAAGAAAACATCGTCTTTCATGTGCATAAAAAATATAATGACAGCTCGACTAACGTGAAACCTGGGAAGGCGCGAAGCATGTGTTGATGCGCCGGCGTTTACCAGAGGAAACGTCGGTCGCTGCTAATGGGCTTGCTTTATACGGTGGCCACGACGACGGCGTTAGACGCGGACAGCCCGGACCCATTAGAAGAAACTCGTTAGAATCGTTTCTCACACTACAATCGGATACACTGTCTGGGTACACTGCCTCCAGGATGGGCCCAAGCAATTTTTCCAAACCGAACTTATCAAATTTCTTTTGTTAATTCAAATAAATCCTGACTATTCCTGTATTTTTGAATTAGTTTAAATGATGTTATATGCTTTACTGATGGGGTTGCTCAAATGTCGGTGTTCACCTTTTATTACCATTTTGATCACAGATGTTCGATTTTTTTTTACACGTACGAGCTTCGGACTGTGATGTGTGAAGTGCGCGACCAGAGTTATTTCGAAAAGTGCGCGCGAAAAGCAAAAGAAGGGACGCAATGAAAAAGAAGACGACGTGAGAAGACGCTCGCGGACCGGGAGGACGGCAGATGAAAACGACGACGAATGAGAAAGGCGTGGCCTTGCAAAATTAAATAGAATCAGAAAACAAAGCAGCCAACCACAAACATCCATGGAGTTCCTAGCGGCCACTGGCTGAATAACACGGTGGCACAGCGGTGGCCAATCAGACAGGAACAAGTAAGCGGAAAGACAAGAAAAGCTTGCGGCATCGGGATTCTCGGGGGGTTCCACGAAAGAGAGTTCCGGGAGAGTTCCGGGCAGGAGTGTTCGAGGAAGGCAGCGGATCGTCCACCGGGCCGGGCGTTGAAGACGGCAGTCGGGTTCCGGACCCGAGCCACCAGGGCTTCACCCGACCGGGACTTCCTGCTGACCAGACCTCAGCCATCGGAACCCCAGTGGCTCGCAAGTTGCAGGCGAGGACTTGCTTAATCCTGTGCCCGTAGGCATAGCGGGAACCGTCGGACTACGGGTCTGAGTTCCACGCCGAGACGCCTGGCCGGGATGCTGCTACCACCTGAATGACCGCCTAGCTGCCCACGTCCTCCGTCGCCACCAAACATCTGGCATGGTGATCTTCGCAAGCCTGCGGCGCTTCGATCACCTCATCTTTCCGAGCCGACTGCACTTCGCTCACTCGTTCTTCGTGAAGCACATCGACGATTGGTGAGCCGTCCACTTCGCCCGCGTCACCTTCGCGTATCACTATCGGACCCTTAGAATTTAAATAGCCAGGACTCGCGTAGGACTTATAGAGACTTATTAGAACTCCACTCAACTCTGTTATGTTTTAGTTTCTCTTTGAAGTGTTCATCGTTTAGTGTTTCTCTATCTCCAACAGTTTAATTAAAAGCTTGTGTGTTTGTGTCGTGTTCTGTGAAAAAACGGCTTTCTCCTCAACTAGGCTCTCGGAGGCTTCGCCTGAGAGAGTCGTCCGAAAACGAATCTATAAAAGAACCTGCGTAAAATATCATCACACGGACCTAATGTGCTTTACACGTAAGCCTCGGACCTAATGGGCTTCGCCGCTAATAAACCGTTGCTTTCCATGGTCACGCAAGGAATCATGCGAAGAAAGCGATGCGTTTGAGTATTAAAGTTCACTTAATATAGACGTGTGTCAAATATCGTGATAGTACTCAAGCGGCGTATACAGTCACGCAGCTTGACTGACTGAGCTAGTTAACTGCCTTGCGCTTCATTGAACATGACATGCACGCATTTGAACACACGTATGCGTGTAATTAAGTGATACAGCGGAGTTCACTTTAACTCAATGCGCAGTAACAGTTCTTTTTTTTTTCTTTGTTGTAGCCAATAGGGAAAAATGAGTGAGAACACAATAACGAACTCTTTCAGTCGCGTAACAGCAATGCGAACATTGTAGACAGAAGCGAAAGAAAAATAGACGGAGGGAACCGCCGAGGAAGTCAAACTGTGAGACTGGGTGATATCAGTGGCCCTTTGAATGACATATCAAGCTTCCTTCCCGTGAAATAAAAGCGTTTTCGTGCTTCCTCCACTGACATGAGATTGAAGGACGCATGCATTACTCTTTCACTGTAATCAATGCCTGTATTTAGCTAACAAGTGCCTCAAACCGCTAACAGAGCGCCGCTGTGTGCATTTCAATGAGCGCCGGCGAACGCCTATACACACTCACGCGGGGACGGTGCTGCCACCTGCATGTAGATCTCGAGGCCAATAGCAGGGAGTATAGTGCTTATAATCAGGCGACACAGCAAATACTGGAGAACTGTGCACAGGTAGCACCTCCGCAGTTTTGTCTCGTCATCATATTCGTCATCATCAGCAGGCTGCAGTATCGGGCACCTAATGCTTTCCAGTCGACAGTGTGAACTTCCAGGAACATGACGGGAAGAATGCTGTAATGATTACTTCGTTTAATTAAATGTTTTGTGAATAAAAATGACAGAGAAAATCATTACAGACTGTTCAATGACATAACTCTACGATCATCGAAATTCGACGTTTTCAGAAGCCGAACTTTGGCGTTAAAACAAAATACCATTCAAGCAACGGACATTTCGAAAGTCTCAAAGCGCTCAGCGTTTAGCATACATAGGAATGCCACACAAATAATCACGGAAATAATACGCGGCCTCCTTGAGGCCTGGCACTTCTATCATCATACATATCAGCTAGCGTTGATCGCCGCAGTCAAGTTGGCATTCCATCTCGTCACAATAAATGTTTTCATGAGTCATTCATGCCCAGAACTTGTATCGGTTTGAATGACCTTCCCCATGACATTGCTTATATAGCAGATTTTATTGTTTCGCAAAGCAATTTCTCTTCTCCGAACATATACGCTAGTTATTTTTTCTATAATTTTTCGTGATTGTTAGATTTCTTCTCATGTATCCCCGCTGCTGTTTTAAATACTGTCTTGTTCCGAGTTTTTGGCCATGCGCTTTATACTTTTACTTTTTTTCGTTATGCCTTGCTGTTTTTGTTTCGTTTACCTATCCCCACGGCCCTCTGTAAACCGCTCGGGCCCTGAGGGCACAATAAGTAAAATAAAATAAAATTAAATAAAATAAGCAATGCCAAGTTTACATTGAGACACAGACCGCTCATGCTTCAGGACCGTGCAGTGTTCAGAATTGAAATGCTGACGTCAAGAAGAATCTGTGCCCCTAGATAAAAGGCATCTCTCGCTATTGTTTAAATGGTCTATGCCTTATGGCACAGAACATTGAGATTTAAAATAATAGTATCATCCCTCTAACACTGAATGTTGCCAATCACTTTAATGCCACTACCACTGCTGTGTTAACTCATGTTGCTTTTGGCGGCGTTAAAGAATTTTGCGTTTCCTGGCGCGCGGAAGCCAAGACGGCGAAAGGAGTTCACTGTAATCACTCATCAGAAATAATGGAATGGACAAATTTATATAGAATATAATGATAACCAGCCTATGAAGACGTGCTGTGCACTAGAATGCGGTCTTTATTTATGCGAATTTCACTGCTATGCGAGAAGCACGGCTACCTGTTCTACGAAGTCGCCAGGGATGACCAAAGGCACTGGAAACCTGTCGGAATTCAGCTGAAGGACATCTTAAGAATGTGTCGGACGGCACGTCTCGGCACAGCCAAGGGAGTGAACATCGTGCGCTCCAAAGAACTGCCCATTCACCAACGCCGACGCTTCGGAATATACATCCAACAGTTCAGCGACCATGAAGCCGTTTTGCAACGTTGCAATACTGTACCCCTCCCCTTAACACTCTCCCCTCCATCCTCCCCCCACCAGCGGTCCATAGTCACTGCGTTAACCGTGAGCGCAATCGTACGATTTGTTGCAGTTCATAAGCTCACGCGCAGCGGAGGTCTCGCAGATCGTCCATTTCAAGTGAGCCTTTTGATAGCTTCAGGGGCCGGCTGTGCATGCTCAGCTGGGACTCCTTGTGCTGATGGAACTCGAGGTGGCGCAGGCACTTCCGTATTGAAGTCCACGTGTACCGGTCTTAGGCGGTCCAGTGAAACCACGTCCTCACGGCTACCTTTGTCTCATCGTGATGACTCCTCGTTTCAGCACCTTGAACGGCAAATCATACGGTGGTTGGAGTAGACGCTCTACAGCCTCGTCCTTTACAAAGACGCGAGAACCGGAGAAGAGGTCACGGCAGAAAGAAACAAACCCTGCATCTGGAAGACGCTGAGTTACCGCGCATATATCTTGCTCATGGTGACCCGCACTAGCAGGGTGTAGTCGTTCCTGGCCTTGACTGTTAGCAAAAACCTCCCCCTGGGGCCGTATCCTGAAATAGGTCGAGAAAGGCGATAGTGTCGCTGGTGACGTAATTGTATCGCCTGTCCTGTCTTGCGGTGTGACTGGTGGGTTGAGCATTCCCGGTGTTTGGGAAAAGCCATTCACCACCCACGGGACACAAAAGATGACACAATGGCGTCACCAGCGAAACTGTTGCCTTTGGCGACACATTTCAGAATGCGGCCACAGGAAAAGGAAGTGTTGCTCAGCCGAGGAGCGCCAAATGCCAGTTCAGCCAGTTCAACGGAGAAGTTCAGCCGAGCAGCACTTAATGTCCGTTTCCAGAGCCGTCATAATTCCCCACAGAACAAGCGGTTGCGCCTCTACCCAACTGCGACTTGCAGTTGACGTGAGGCTGATCTTTAACTTTCGCAGCAACCTCTCCACCATATCAGTACCGATGGAGTGGTAAGCAGTTCTAGTGAGAATGGTTCTAAGGAGCTGCGGGATGCTTGCGAATATAACAGCCTGGAATTTCTTGTCCGAGGGGGGGACGGCCTTCGGCTGCCGCGTTAAGCGATTGACGCTAATTAGTAGGCAGCTTTGACTTTTGAAATAAGGCAATGGTCCCTCAATATCCAAATGCACATGGGAAAACCAAGTGTCCAGAACGTGGAAAGAATGCCAAGGGGGTAATATATTATGGCGCAGCATTTCGAGCGCTGGCATGAGCGGCACTCATGTGCCCAGCGTCGGTGAAGATCGGAGAGCACGAATGCTTTTGTCCTTGCGGTTGGCATGTACCTGCCGATGCCTCCTTTACTATATGCCTGCGACGTCGATCGTTTTCCCATTGAGGAACTGGTCCGTGGCGGTTCAGTGCACTCGGCGCAGGAGAGCGCTCGCAAGCGAGACTATTTCCGGTTTGGTCGGAACTGACGTCGTCACCGTCGATAGCAGGGCATGGCCCCGTTGGCGGGCCAGGGCCTCGGTGGCGCTGGCTCTACAGGCGGCGCCTCTGGTACGACGACATCTCGGAAGCACTACTGTTTGCAGAGAGAGCACCGCGAGGTAGCGCTCGCAAGCGGGAGCGGATAGAGTTACTGCATATGCTCCCGTAGTAACACATGCTCCCGTAGGGAGCATATGTTCCCCAAGGGGAACATATAAAGTAACTCTAGGAGCGATGGGAGAGAGAACAGGGCAGGACTAGGGCCAGGTCTTCGGCTCATATCACAGGCATTGTTTATAGGAGGCATTGTCCCTGCATACGGCCTCTGGCTCCAGCTACCCAGTGCTACGTTTGATGAAACTTCTGAAGTGATTAATATTTTGTGTCTGTTTTTGGAACACGTAACAAAGATATTGGTAAGAAATTTTTGAAGTCTTTGGTCTTGTAAAACTTTAGCAGCAGGAGTCTTGTCGAAGTAGACGTCACAGCGTTCCATGGCTGCGACAACTGTGTTGATTCACACGACCGAGACAATAGTATTTCGAAAGCCCTTGCGCGGGGTCAAACATACACACACGCATGCATTCAACCTTGGCAGTACTTGGCGTTGCCGACAAAAGAACAGAATGACAACCGGTGTTTGTGCCAAGAATGATATAGTATTCACATTAGAGCAATACGCCAAACGCATGTCGCAATGCAGGTTGCCACTGCTCGACGGCACGTGGAAAACACCCAACATCCCGTAAACGCCTGCCGCGTCGGTACACGGCGCCACAATCGCAAATCCTGTTGCGTCGAATTACCAGTGGTTGAACAGACGTCAAAATACATACGGGTAGTAGCAGGAAACAGCATTTTAAGGAGGCAGACATCCCAGGAGGCAAAGATCACAGGCGCAGCGACGCCCTGTCTATCGTCTCAGAGGAGGTCGTGGTCGGAGCGATGCTGCACGAGGCAAAAAAAAAAGCACTTATCATAAAAAACGTCATAAACACGTATGCTCCTGCTAACATGAGATGGCCTACTAACATAAGAAGGAAATATAGGTCTTAGAAATAGCACTTTGAGAAGATCAGTATATAAGCATCTGTTGCCTTGAGCATGCATGAGCACGATTTTCAGAACGTTTCTTTATTAGTAGTGTTTTTCGCCTCCTGCCTTCATGCTGATTCTTTAGCCTTTCTCTATTATGCCATTAATTCGCCCCTTCCCTGTTGGTGCTTCGTATGTATAAGTACGCATTGTTTCCTCTGCGCAATAAACAGTTGAATTAATCATCTCTGCGGTTCAGCGCGATCATCACTACCGGGTGTATGACTTAGCTGGTTCGGCGCCCGAGTACTCAGGTCGAATGAGGTTCCAGGAGCGACCTCATACTGGGAACTTCCTTACATGAGGAGGTTATGCAGTGCCGAAGCTCCTTCAAACCATCCTTACTTTTTCATCACGAGGTGTTTCTCTCATGCAGCAGGCCATAGGCTTTTGCAGCGCCGGAGGAGCGGCAGGCTTTTATGCCTTCGAAATCGGCGGTTCGAAGGTACAAAGAACCCCGCGCTTTCGAAGTGTGCGCAAGATAGGCATGCCATAAAGTTCGGTGTGTTATATAATTTTTATCGTTATTGCCAGCCCGGAAGTGGGATACCAATATGTTAATTATGAAGAGATTCTTGACTACTTTATTGATATTTACTTTAGCAGCAGGAGCATGTTTCCGCCTCGCTGTACACTTCGTCGACAAAAGATAAATGCGCCCTAGGGTCAGCGCCTCTTCTTAAAGAAATATATATTAGTGAAAAAAATTCACTTGACCTCGAGGATGACAGTGTTCAGTTAACCCGATTTGTTCCCCAGGCTTTTAAAGATAATCGACACTATTGGACTCATGGAGCGACGAAAAGAGACAAGGAGGAAGAAAGATGCCTTCGTCATACCAAGGATGGTGACGATATCAAGAGAAATTTTAATCTCACACGAAGAGCACAAATTAACAGCGACACGTGAGTACATATTGCTCTGAATGAGCGCTGCCAAATTGTGGTGCTAAGGGCTGCTTAGGTGTACTACGGAGCGACCAGGAACTTGTGTACGTTAGCGAACAACGCTTCTGAAAATGGCTTTATTTCTTGTAGAGTATCTTCCAAATGTCACAGTGGATTAAAACATAAGGGCATTCCAAGGATCAAAGCAGCATTGCATTGTTGGAACTCGCTCTATGGGAACGACGAAATGTGTGCGTTAAGGGTATTAGAGCAAAAGACAGGCTATCGTTTATTCACATTTTAAAAGAGGTCCGCCGCGTGCTGGTAGAATGAGCTCCCGCAGGCTTTTAGAGCCGGACTGCTTGTGGCTTTTAACTTAAGAGATGACTGCAGGTGCAGCCGAGGTGACAACGACGGGCACTTGGCTATTGAAGGAGAAAAAAAAAAAAAAAAAACGCGGCGAATATGCGCTACAAGATCATCAACTGCACAGTCTTACATGAGAAAGGCTATATGCGTAATAAATCCCGAAGTACTTTTCATCAGTGCATAATCGTAATATTCCTGAATACATGACAATCTACGCGTTCTCAAGACTCGCCGCATTGCTAAAGTGACGTATTTAGGCGAAATTCAGCAACTTTGATTCTATCTATCTATCTATCTATCTATCTATCTATCTATCTATCTATCTATCTCTATCTATCTATCTATCTATCTATCTATCTATCTATCTATCTATCTATCTATCTATCTATCTATCTATCTATCTTCTCAGCGATCTGAGACAAAGGAAAGGGGGGGGGGGGATCGTCACGAGAGATTTCACGAACCGACGTGCCAGTTATCAAAAATACCACAGCGAAAGCTTGGACAATTCCATTTTAGGCCTGTTTGGTGCATTACCAAAAGGACAGCAGTGTTAAATAGACACAGTCAGAGCTTAGCGTGATGTGAACAACACACATATTCTCAACGAATAGTTAGTTACGCAAACGTGCCAAACCACGCCTCTTCAAAATAAAAGTTGATATAAATGGGCGACAACACAGTACGCAACTAATTATCTAACACGACATGCAAGCCCATACTTGATCGTTATAACAATAATACAGTTCCTGTGTTTTTGATCAAGAAGGTGAAGACAGGGAGAAAAACTGATAAGCAGCTTCACCAGCTCCAGCCCCAAAAAATGCACGTTGGCGAGCATACAGTGAGCTGCTCTGTATATAATAAAAATCAAAGACATTTATACAGTGATAGAATTGAAAAGCTTTATCAACGCGGTAAGTCGAAAACCGAAAAACACAAACACCCTCATCAGCAACAATGCAGCCCATTTCAAGTTTCAAGTTTCAAGTTTATTTCGCATTTCCTTTTTTGCAGGAAAAAAAGAGAAAACGCAAGGGCAAGGAACAAAAAGCTGCAAAACAGCAGCTTGACGAGGTTCCTGCCCCCGTGGTTTGGCAACAAAACATACAGCATATGTACAAATAGAGGGAAAAAATACATATTCACACGCTTCTATGTCCACATATCCATGTATACGCAACACCTGAACACTTTCCCATTTATACACAGAAAATATCTACATCTACTCACATACAACAGTTTTCATACATACATACATACAAAAAAATGTATACAGTAATGTGCGCACATATAAACTTAGTCGATGCAGGAGTGATTAACGCGCACATACATAAAAATACTTAATAAGGGTTTAATATCGAAATTGACACTGTTGGGCTGAACAAGACAGGCAAAAAGTATAGATACATAAATACACAAATAAAGTAAGGAGTACGAAAAGAAAAAAACTAAAACGAAAAAAGGATAGAAAACATGAATGTGAAATCGGCAAATATTATTCATATAACTGTACTCTTATTTAATAGGTTTGATTTTAACGCCTTTTTTGTAAGAGTGCTCAACTCGGTTTTTGAGGAATACAACACATTTAATACCCAAGGCACTTGGTGCTGCAATCGACATGAGCCGTAATTTGTTCTTGGAAATGGCAAAACCCAGTGATTTCGTTTTCTGAATTCATATAATGGTTCCTGTGATACAACTAGGTTACACAAGTTTAAAAAATATTGCATTGTTGCACCGGAAATACTTTTTGATTTTCAAAACAAGGTTATATTCGTAAAAGTGTTCAATGGGCAGTACATTGAGAGCGCGGAATATTTCGTTGGTATGTGCATCAACTGGAGCAGTGACAATATGCCGAATAGTTTTCTTTTGTAAAGTTTGTAAGCTATGAATGTTTGTTTTTGATGTCGTGCCCCACACTAGATTAGAGTAACTGACATGCGATAGAAACAGACTGTTATACAACATAAGTTTTATTTTGGTAGGAAGTAGGAAATGATGCAAAATACATGGCATCAAGTAAGACTACAGAAAAAAGCACTCATCACTGCGGAATCAGGTTACTCACGTGAAAAAAAAAAAGTAACATGCATTGGGCTTCAAAAAAAAAGAACAGTGCGATTTTCCCGGGAAAGCATCACACATGGTATCAAAAGTAGTATAAAAATGATTGGAGGTTAATTCTTGAAATTCATAAAATAAAATTAAAATTGAAAAGCTTGAGAAGTTCGTTGTCCTTTTGCGGAGAATCTTTCTGGTGCACTTCTTTTTTTGCTGGTGCATAACTTTAATAACCCCGCATGTTTGTCTCTTAAAGGGCCCCTGAAGAACCCAAAGCTCGAAATTTAGTTTCGGTGTTGCAGTTGTATAATAGTCGGCAACGAACTCGCAGCCAGGAAAATTTTTCAGAACGGTGCAGTAATAGCGGAGTTACACGTGTTTTACGATGGAAAACTGGTCCCCGCTTATTTCGCTCTTTGCTGTGCGGCGTCTGGCCGCTTCCGTATTTTCGTCGCCGAGTGCTCCTCCAAACGTCACGTGGTAGACCATCGCCAATGAGTTCTATTGCTTCGTGCCGGCCTGTCGTCCTGCGAATGGCGCAGCTAATGAACTCGCCACCACAATGGAAACGTATGACGCCTGGCTGCGTTCACGAACCTCACAGGGAGACCCTTCTGTCGGCGTTTGCGTTCTTTGCCCCCACTGGCTGCACACAATGTCACGTCGAGCAACGCGACGAGAAAGAGGGAGCGCGCGTAAACTCTTGCAGACCTTACTAGAGTGTACTTCTAGTACACTCTAACCTTGCCTAGCGTCATTCAGCCATTGACTGCACCAGGAGCTAGCGACATCATCAAGACTACTACACTGACGCCACGACGAGATGCGGAGCGTAGGAAATATCCGGAGAAGGGAAGGGGTCATTTTCTTCGTGTTCTGGCTCTCGTGCGGCGCGTAGCGCTGCCTCGTTTGGCATCAATGACCGTGACGGCATTCTGATATCGATGCGCATGCTTACCTGAAATGTATAAAAAACATCAAGGGGTGGTTTAGGGGCCCTTTAACTTTTCCGCCCCGTAATTTGTTCGACGTGATGCTACCTGAATGGATAATTAAACGCGAAGTGCTGTAAAGGTATTCCTAAAAAGAATAAAATTACGGTAGCCCGACACTCTGGGGTCCGTTCCGTCGAATGCGCGTAGACACGTGTCTAACATGCAGTAAGAACAACCATTGTTAAAGGGCCCCTAAATAACCCCGAGGTCGAAAATTTGTTTTAATGATATAACGGCGCTTATATGCGATGTGAACATGCTCACGCAAGATTTTTGCGAATAGGTGCAATAATAAAGAAGTTACACGGGTTTAAGTGTCCGCTTGCGTGGGTTTCGTTTTCTCGGTCGGCCTCCCCACCCTTCTCTGCCGAGGAGAGGGTAGGCGCGGCGCGCCGTCGAGACTCCGCCCACTTTTGAAACGTGACATGACGTGAGCGATTGACGTCATTGACACTTGCGCTGCAATTCCGGTTACTCCTGCACTCACGCCGGTCGGACGGCCACAGGATCTGACATATAGCCCTGGTTTCGACCAATCAACGAGCTATAACTGCGCAAAGTTGTTCGCGGTAGAACGTGACGACACCTAGGATGCGAGCGCGACTGGTCAATCGCAGGAAAGAGGCGCGGGAATTGTTTTTTGAAATACGGCGTCTGTTTGGCGCGCAGCGCTGTCATATTCGCAGAATGTGATCGCCGCAACCTTCTCTATGATTGAGTTAGCTTGTTTGGGCAGCTTAAAAAAAAAGTATGAGCCTGTTTAGTGGCCCTTGAAAGGCGCCGTACAAAGATGAAAGTACGGCAGTGCGATCATGGGGAGCCTCGTTTACGAAGGTTTGCAGCACAGGCGAAACATGTAGCTCGATTCTCGGGCGGTGTATAGGGGAATACTTGTAGCCACCTGCTGCAGGGATAGCAAGCGAAGCCGTGGCACGGATTTGCTGGTTGAACTGGTTGGCGTGAGCGTCGCGTCACCTTGAGGCATTCTTTTGCGTAGGAGGACGTGCAAGGCAGGTGCAGAGATGAGGCCCACGTCAGTGATGACGGGTTGGCATCGTCATTTATGATAGTATTGTGTATGTGTTTTTTCTAGTTGGAGGGTTTTCGGCACTAACCCGTCACGCCTATCCCAAGCGAGCATAAACGGGATTGGAGATTGAGAGGTAGGAGTGTCAAGCGTAAAAGTTGTTGTAATTTGCCGTCAATAATTTTGGAGCAGAGCAACCAAGGGGTCAAAACATGGCCCCTCCTCCCTGTCGGGAGAGGTTGGAGCGCAGAGTTGACATCTAGTGCTAGTTCTGTTGGGGATGCTACTCGTAGGAACAGCGGTGCGTACTGGTCAGCTCTTCTGAAAAAAAGCGACGGTTCCACATAAGCCCCACAAACCGGCCTAATGTCTGTAATTATGTATATACATCTTTCATATAAAGTCGAGTTGAGTTTGTGTGCGTGAAAGGCTGTTCTGGATCCTTCAAGTAGGGACAACGCAACGGCAGACAGGCAAGAGAATTAACTTCCACCAAGGTCTACTTCCTAGCGGCTACGTCAGCAGGGGGAGCTCTGCTCCACTAGAAGGAAAATAAGTAGGAGGAAGAAGAGGGGTGAACGAGTTCAGCAAGTCCTTTTAAAATTACTAGCACTATTAACCCAGGCACCTCGAAGAGTTCCCTCAACATGAGGCTTCTTGGTCGATCTCTACTGTTCTGTCGAGGAGAGGCGTCGTACAACTGCTTTTTACTTGATTGTATATGTCACATTACAGCTCACTGACGAGAAACAGCTTCTTGACGACTGCTGACAGCTCTTCGTGAACCCTCCTTAAACTGCCTTCCGCTGGTCTTTGAGAACATTAGGCGCTGATCATCACTTGCTCTCAGCATGAGCAAATTTGAGGGGAATCTTGTTCGACTCGGCGCCTCTATCGCACCGGATGGCCTCTCCCCTTGATGGTGGCTCGGTTAAGGAAAGGACGCTAATTTGTACAGTCCATGTCGGCAGCGCAGTTTAGCGCTTGTGGGGGTAGGAGAATGTGAATGAAAGAGATAGAAAGGAGAGAAAAGCCGTGCTGGAGCGCTGTGAAAACAATTGGGGTTGTTTGACGTGCACTGACAGGTTAAACATAAACGGGCCTGTGGCATTTTCGGCTTCAGGGATAACCGAACCCGCGTCTTTTTGGATGGCAGCCGACAGCCAAAGCAATTAAACTACCGCGGCGGATGCAGATGATGGGTGCAGTCCATTCGTAATTCCATCGATAGCCGATGGCGTGCTTTTATCTTCCGTTGCATCTTGGTTCTTTGTCTTCATAGCTTCTTTCCTCTGCGCTTTCTTTACACTATGGGATCCATCCTCATGCCCCATATCTGAAGATAGTACCAATGAAGCGCGAAGGCCATGCGTGTGGACCGAGAGACTGCTTTATAAGCAGCAGCCTGCACGCTTCCAGTGGGAGTCGGCGGTTGAGAAGCGCCTCTTGGCGCCTCTCCACCGGTGACTCTTTATCGCGCACTCTCTTGAGTGCGCGATTTTTGTGCCCGAGGTGGGCGTTGTGTGCCCGGCGCGGTGAATGCTAAGGGGAGTGTGGCGGCCCGTGAGTTGTTTTAATCGCTCCTTCACAGTGTCTGAGTTCGTTCATGGTTTTATGAGTTAGTGTTAATAAGCGTTCTTTTCGACTTTATCAGCTTCATTACCATTCTTGGCAGAAAGACAGCTCGAACCCTACATTAGCCGGGTGTTCATGAAAACTTGCGCTGCTTCTTACACTGCGCATTTCATCAGACTGCATAGGTATCACTAGTGTCACGGGAGTGGCTGCATCACGCTGTCCGAATGTCTTCGCGTCAATCGGATTTCGGGCTTCTCCTCTGAGTCCAGCACACCAGGACAATGAATTGGTGGTCATCGAAATTCAGCTTGAGCATGAGTCGCAGCTTTCTTGGTAGTCGCTCCCGCTGCTGATGTTTACCGGTGTAATTTTGGCGTCGATAGTGTTTCTGCCTAAGGCTTGTGACATCAAGGCTTCGGATCCTCGAGGACTCGAGCACCCTTGATATATTTCACCGTCAAATGGTAGAGTGGGTTCTCCGTACACAGAGCGTGGCTTTCCCACTATGGTCGGTGGTTTGAACATCATCTTGGCTTCAGGCGCCTTCTCACCGAACCGCCCCTCACAAAACGGAGCCCGTTTTGTCGAAAAACCCTGCGTCGAGCTAAAGGGAAAGCCTAAAAAAAACAAGAAAAGAAACTTGGCTCACGCGGAAGAGGTGCCTAAGGTCACGCCGTAGCTGGCTGAACATAGAAAGAGGGAGGCTTTTGTAGAATGCCTTAGTGAATCATCTTATCGCGGCGAGTCAGCGCGTTAGTCAGATGGAGGGAGAGAGAGGAGGTCGAGAGTGCGTACCGACGCTCCTCGAGAGGCAGAAAGAGGTGCCGTTCAAGCCGCGAAAGATCGAGAAAGGGCAAGTAGGTTCGCTAAAAAGGGTTTAATTTGCGCGAGTTGGTACGCTTACTTCAGCGTACGGAAAAATGACACAGACACTGCGTTGAACTAAGCCTTCATGAAGGCTCGGTCGTGCTTAGATCACGCGGCCCGCACCGAAAGTTCGAGAACGGCTTCCCAAGGCAATATAGAGTAGACGTCGGGCCGCGAGTAGCGGTCGTAGCAGTCGTAGTCGTATGTGACTCAGCGAGGAGAAGCAAGAAGACTTGAATCGACGCTGAACCGCGAGCCCGCCGACGAGCCCTGCCTGCAAGCTCCAGGTCGAGGAGGCACCTTGGGTGACTTTGGTGAATTGGACTCTTTTGTGTTTTTTTTCGTAATTGCAGGGAATCACGTTTGTTGTCTGCTTCGTGTAATGTCGTAACCCATCAGTGTTTGTTTTGTGAAGAGCCGTGTTTGTGCGCGTTTTGTGTAACTGCCTGCTTGATGAGAATCTATATTTGCTTTGTTTGATCACACTTGGCTCTGACTGTGTTTGAACAACTGCTGGCGTTTCGCTAGCGCTTCGAAGGTGACTAAAACCGAATTTTCCAAGCTTTCGTGAGAAGCTTTTCGAGGAAATGACAGGTTGGTTTTTGCAATTATTTCCGGCGATTGCGTCCCGTCTCTCACAACTCGGGATCGATGACACCGTCAATCAAGCAAACAAAGCCGTTTGCCCGCGCTATTCCGTACCATGCTCTTCCGCACAATTGTTCTACTGGTGTCAGTGTCCTGTTGCACGCTGTTACGTTTTCCTGCCATTTTCCCTTTAAGTAGTGGCACCTCCTTAACCAGACATCCTCTGCGCGCAGTCAGTATGGCACGAACGATAGGGAATTTCCTCCCGCTTTTAAGTTATAAACCTCTGACGAGTGCTTTTTTTGATGGGGCACGTACACACATACCACCTGCTAAGTTTGTTTCGCTCCATTGCGACTTACACCGGCTTTGCGACCAGTTTTACCACACTTTAAACATTTTAGATAACTGGAGCGAGAAACATTGGTGGGGCAATTGCTAGAGTGATGTCCCAGCCGATCTTTCCTCGGGTGCCGACTGCTTCGCATTATCCTGCCTCTCTTTTCTGGTCTTGGCGTGATTGATGCCTCCTTGCTCTCCCAGAAACTGATATCCTAATGTCAGCATATAACTTTGCGACTTCGCTTTCTGCTCTTTCAGATCGAGTGACAGGCTCGGGTGGCAACTGACGAGAAATTGCTCCTTAATGAGAAGCTCTCTAAGCGCACCGCATTATTTTTCTCTGAAAGTTCAATCCACCGATCAAATAGTGGCTGAGTCGGGCAGCATACTGCGCAGCAGCGCCTTTGGTGAGATTTCTCATCATAAATTGATCTCCGAAACCTTGTACAGTGAATCTAAATCTCTTCAAGAAACCCGCTTTACCCCTTAAGTAATTAGAGATACCTGCAGGCGTCAGCCTGCCGTACAGACTAAGTGCTTCCGCGCTCAAGAAAGTTTTCAATGCCGTTCGCCATTGCTCCTCCGACCGATTCTGGCTTTTAGCAACAGTTTCAAGTCTCTGCGACTAGGCGTCTAAGTAAGCCTTTCTTTCATCGAACACCACTAGCAGCTTCCTCGGGTTCAGTGGGAAGGTGCATTATTCCCTTTCAGTGCTGTCTGCTCTTACCTTAACGGGCACGTCTGCTAGCTACTGCTATCGGAGACGTTCGAGCTTCAGGTCATGCTGCCTCTGCGTCTCTGCCTCAGTTATTTCGACGGTGACTTGACGTTTCTTCACCTGCCTCTCTTCCTTCATATATCATTCGTTCGCCTCTCCCTCCTCGTTCGCCTTTTAAGGCACTATTGTTTCCTGCTCGACCTCCGCAGTCAGTTGCTGTTCGTTCGCTCCTCTTTCTTCTTTTTATCGTCTCTCCTTCGCTTACCTTTCTCGTCTCTTCACCTCCCTCTCGTTTTTCCTTTCAGCAGCTAGCGCTCTCTCTGCCCGCCGCTTCTTCTTTTTTCTTGCCTACACCCCTTCCGCAGCTCAGCCACAGTGAGACCCATCTTTTCACCGAGGGCAATTAGTTTTTCAAGAGCCGTGATGCTCTTGAAGAAAAGCTAGCTGCGCGCACAAACAAATACCCCTCTATATTTCAATCTCAAACTAATGTTCGCTGACGGGTTAGCGAGAACGTGGTACAAAACACAAGGTCACTTACGAGAGAAGGTAAGTGACCCAAGCCTCTCTTTTCCTACTTTCAATATAATATGCACCAAGTAAGTCCTTGTCGCCGACGCCATAAATTTTCTTACCAATTCCGAGCTATGAGACATGGGCGACAATCGCCAGCAGAAATTCCAACAATCAGCACCCCACAAAAGCTTGGACAAAAAATTTTAGGCCCCTTGGTGCGCTAGCAAAACGCCATTGAAGTGCTTCAATGACCGAGTCAGAGCCAAGGGTGACCAGACAAAATAAATACATTTTCAGCGAATAGTTACCAAACTTGCAAAAGCACGGCTATTCCCAAAACAAACCAATTTAGAGATGTTAGAATACCATACGGAACCACTTAAGCAGGACAGAATACCATACGGACAATTGGCAGGACAAGTCCAAGCACTGAATTTGGAGAATAAAGCACAGAAAAGTCCTATTAAGTCGGTGTCAAAATACCCGCAAATTTTTTGAGCGCTGCATAACTGCCCTCCCCCACTACTATCATCCTTAATTATGGCCACGATATTTATGCGCCGCGTTGCATAAAAGTGCCCAAAATATGCTGTATAACAACCTCCGAAATACAAAACCGGCTACGCCAGTGGTTCCATCGCTCGAAAATTGGCGGATGACTGCTGCAGAGACATAGTTTGCAGTCACCGGAATTTTACTGCTTGTGGAGTAAATCTAACTGCCTGACTACAATATGCGCATGATGGGCCCATCGATGAGACATTCATGCGTAACGGAGCTAAGCTGCAGGAGAAAAACTTAGCGAAGCTTGTACTAGTAGCGCAAGGCTAGCGAAGCAGTGAAGCTGATGGGCACTCGGCTGGTCCGGTTTTGTCTCCGGCGCGTCCGCCTTTCGTCGTGGCCTCGGGCTTCGGTAAACGGCTCGCGAAGGACTGCGAGGCCCTGCCAACGCTTCCTAAACTTTCGCACGGAGCTCAGCCTAAAAACGTTCGCGTGGAACCAGGCACAGTGTGGCCTCGTCCTACCTCCGTCCTACCTTTTTGCTTTACTACACTATGCATGCTTATGCTTTGCTAGGGGCTCCTTGGAGGGCCCCAGAGGGCGGATTCTGTCGTGGCGCCAAGCTATGGACAAATTCATTGCTTTGCGAGATGCATCAGACAAATCGACGGTGTGCGCAAACGCTGAGGGTATTATTGCCAGAGAAGAAAGAAGCGCACGTGGGAAAGCCGCACATTGCGCAGTGCGCAGCAGTGCACTCGCACTCTCGGGGATCAGAGCTTATGATGATGGTTGTTTGGCTGCAGGCCGCACTGATTACGGTTGGATAGAAGTGCGGCCTACCCGCTCCGCTACTTTAATAGAGAATGCAAAAAACCATTTTGCATACGCATATGCAAACCGCCAGTGATCCAATAATACAACATCCAAGAAGCGCGCCTAATTATCATCATTGTGGATGTAATTCTTATGATGGTGTTATGTCCGCGGCAGCCGGAATAACAGGCATACGTGGGAAGAAAAACTGGTTTATTGCTTGAGCCGAAAGCACCCTTTTCCAGCCAGCGCGAGCGGTCCGTTTTGTCCGAGTGCACACGGTCGATTCTTTCGTCGTCGCAGCCAGGCTGGGGAGAGAGGCGCAAGGGCCAGGCGAAGGGAGTCCGTAAAAAGAGAGAGGGGAAACCGGGGGGCCGGCCTGCGCGTCCTTGGTTGCAGCTGGCCTTGAAGCGGGTGTTCGTGGTTAGAGACATGGCAATTCCTTTCCCCCTAGTTTTGAGCCTGGCAGGGGTCTGGAGGGCGTCGCTGTCTCGTTGAGCAGATGTTACCGCTGTGATGCCGTTGTCACGGTAGAATTTCTTTAGTTCTGCAGACACGAATGCTGTTCCGTTGTCCGAAACCATTTTGCGGGGCAATCCGAAGGCTGCGAACAACGAGCGCATTACCTCGATGACAGCTGTCGAGGTTGTTTTGGTCATCTGGCGAACTTCAACCCATTTGCTGTAGGCATCCACAATTACGAGGAATGTAGACCCATCAATTGGGCCTGCAAAGTCGAGGTGCACGGTGTGCCAAGGTGCGCTCGGTCTGTCCCAGTCCGGTGCTGGAGCTCTTGGCGGAGCGCGTTGATTGGATTGGCAGGCTGTGCACTCTGCCGCTAGTGTCTCGATATCCTTGTCGATTCCCGGCCACCACATGTAGCTGCGGGCGCACTTCATTGCTACGACGCCTCGGTGTCCGGCATGAATGAGAGCCGTGGCTTGTTCTCGAAGTGGGCCTGGAATGACAACTCGTGATCCTAGTGTGATGCAACCACGATGACAGCTCAATTCCGTTGCTCCCTTACAAACAGCGTTGAAATTGTCATCCTTGAGCTTTTGAACGCTACCCGCCTGTAGAGCTTTGTACAGCTTGGACAATGTCGGGTTATCTTGCGTGGCCGTTGCGACTTCGTCTGCTGTTAGGGGGGGCCTTGGTAGTGCTTCGAACATGAGCACGCAGCCAACATGAGGCGGGTCCTCAATGATTTCGCTGAGGGGTAAGCGGCTCAGTGCGTCGGCGTTTTGGTGCTTGTTTCCGGGACGGTACACAATGTCGTAGTCATATGCTGACATCTTAATGCACCATCGGATCATACGAGGCGAGAGTGTCTGAGGAATCTGCTTTTGGGGCCCCAGGATACCTAGAAGTGGTCTGTGATCAGTCAGAACAGTCGCATGTCTGCCCGCGATGTACTGATGAAAATGCGTGGCACCATAGACGACCTCGAGTCCTTCACGATCAAGCTGAGAATAATTGCGTTCCGCAGGTGACAGCGTGCGGGAAGCGAACGCGATCGCTGCTTCTATGCCTTGATCGTCAATTTGTGAAAGCACTGCACCTGCGCCGTAGGGCGAAGCGTCACATGCTAGAAGCAATGGCTTTGTCTCGTCATAGTGCCTGAGCACCACACTTGCACGGAGCAGCTCTTTAAGGGCTTCAAATGCTTCCTGATGGCGTGACGACCAAGTCCAGGGGACGTCGTTTTTCAACAGATTGTAGAGGTCGTTGGCCACCGTTGCTCGGTGTTCTAGGAAACGGTCATAGAACGTTAGGAGACCCAGGAATGATTGGGGCTCTTGTTTGCTGGTTGGAGCGCGTGCCTCCGTGATGGTGCGTACCTTGTCGCTGGTGGGGCGAATGCCTTCGGCATCGATCAGATGACCTAAGAATTGCACTTCAGGAACCGCGAAGCAGCATTTATCGATGCTCAAGCGTTGGTTTGCACTTGCTAGCCGTTTCAGTACCAGTTCTAGGCGAGTAGCATGTTCCTCGCTGGTTGCGCCACTGATTATTATGCCGTCAAAGTAGACGCACACGCCAGGAATTCCTTGAAGCTGCGATTCCATGTACCTTTGAAATATGGCTGGGGGCTGCCGCTACCCCGAATGGGAGTCGCTTTACCATGTACACTCCTCTTGTTGTATTAAGCGTGAGCACCTCAGAAGTTTTTTCGCTCACCTTCGGCTGTTGATATGCCTGCGTGAGGTCCAGGGTGCTGAATAGTTTCCCTCCCCGTAGCGTGCTGAAAACCTCCTGTGGTATTGTCAGCGGGTATGAAGACGATTTTGTCGCCAAGTTCACGGTGAACCGGTAGTCCCCACAGAGACTTAGGCTTGCGTCCTTCTTCCTCACTGCAACCGGAGGTGTGGCCCAGTCTGAATGCTGTGTTGGCGCAATAATACCCTGTCGCTCCAGCTTGTTGAGCTCCTTCTCGTAGGCAGGTTGCAAGGCAAACGGTATCGATCTGGCCTTTAGAAACTTCGGACGGGCATCTGGGTGAAGCTCTAAGTCAACGGGTGGCCCGTTGTGTCCAGAAATTTCACCAGAAAAGACGATCCCGTACTTCTTCTGCAGCTGCTCGACGAGTTTTTGTCGCTCAGTGCCTGGTTGATGCCCCAGATCGCGATGTTGAGAGCGTGGAACCAGTTTCTGCCCAAGAGGCTAGATCCAGTGCCCTTCACAATTACGATAGGCAGTTGGGTCACCGTGTCATTGTATGCAACTTCTACGTTGGCACTGCCTAGAGTTGGCAGGTCTTGCCCTGACCATGTTCTCAGGTGCGTGTCTTCATTGAATAGGTGTGGAGCATTCCGTGGCCATCTGTTGCGGTACGTCTCCTCGCTGATGAGCGTGCAGGCTGCTCCCGAGTCAACCTCAAACTCTATGGGGTGGCGGTTCACAACAAGGGTGACCATTATCTTTAGTCGCGTGCCGAAGTTGACGTTATGCAAGTCATACAAGAATGTTGGTGCCGGTAGGCTGTGCTGCGTCTCAACTTGAGTTATCAACCTTGGGGAGTTCCCGCTTTTGTGTCGTTGGGGTGGCCCCTTCGCGAGTTTCTTCTTTGATATGCAGGCCTTCTCAATGTGACCGCGTTTGTTGCAGAAATTGCATATAGATGCTCGGAATTTGCATGTCTGGGGGTTGTGTTGCTCATTGCAACGCCAGCAGCGTTGTGGTTTAGCCGACTTTCCTGCACTTGCCTGGTTGTGGTGACCTCTGTGAGCCGCTGCATGGTGAACCGGCTCGATGGTCCCTCGCATGTCTCGCTGCTGTTGGCTAGCGCTTTCCGCTGGAACAGCGATATCGTAGGCTTTCGTGAACGTTAGGTCACTCTCGGCAAAGAGTCTTTGTTGCAAGAGATCGTCCCGTAGTCCACACACAAACCTGTCGCGCAGCATAATGTCCAAGGGTAACATCGTTGCCTTGGGTGGTGGCGTCGTTGTAGTCTGCTGTCCGGTGGCTGCTGCTTCTGCCTGATGGGCGCAGCGTCCCCAAGTTGCAGTCGGCGGCCAGTGTCTTTAGCGTCGCGACGTAGGTGCTTACTGTTTCACCCTCCAACTGGTTGCGTCGTTGGAAGCGGGCTCGGCTGAAGACCTCGGACGGCCTGAGGTCGTAGTGTTTCTAAAGTGCTGCAACAATGTCGTCGTAGGCCAATTCAGCCGGGTTGCTTGGCTGAACCAATGCGCAGACGGTGTCGTACGTCTGCTCACCGCACTACGTCAGTAGGTGTGCCCTCTTCTTTCTGGAGTCTGTGATGCTGTTGGCCTCAACGGGCACGTGTGGTCGCCGAGATCGTCTTAGGGATCCCGGACTAGGGTTCCCTCCCGCATGCTCATTATTTATTACTAAATAAAAATGTTCATTCTCTCTCTCTCTCTCTCTCAAAGTAGAACTGGAGGCGTCCGAACCACGACGTCCAGGATGAGCCATTGTACTCCGGTATTCGGACTGATGCGTGCGTTGCCATTGCGTAGCACCGCTGAAGATAAACGCGAGCTTCAATTCCACCACCTCGTCGCTGCTGTTATGTCCATGGTAGCCGGGATAACAGGCACACGTGGGAAGAAAAACTGGTTTATTGCTTGAGCCGAAAGCACCTTTTTCCAGCCAGCACGAGCGGTCTGTTTTTTCCAAGCGCACACGGTCGGCTCTCTCGTCGTCGGAGCCAGGGTGGGGTGAGAGGCGCAAGGGCCAGGCGAAGGGAGTCCGCAAAAAGAGAGAGGGGAAACCGGGGGCCGGCCTGCGCGTCCTTGGTTGCAGCTGGCCTTGAAGCGGGAGTTCGTGGTTAGAGACATGGCAGATGGATAATTTGGATCTCCTAGGTTAAATTGCTACCTTATTTGAATGTTTGTTTTCAACGTGCCATATTGTGATATTTAAAAGGCTTAAAGCTTTCACCCATTCCAGAATGTAGGCTTCACGACAGCTGGGCATTTACTGCATGACTCTACGGCACCAGGCCCTACTAATATAATCATGGCTGCGCCTTTTGTACTGGGTGGCATGCTGTATTTACCCTGCCAGTGGTGCGATGCACATTGCCTGAAGTCTCGTGCAGTGTGACGTGCAAGCCGCGAAACAGCTGCAGCGCTGCAATCTTGGCTCATAGACATAGGTCTATGTAGAAATATGTAAGGATCCTTTCGGATGCTATTTTCAGCATTACTCGGCTCAGCACTAGAGCACTTGACAGTTTGATACACCGAACGACGTGTGTGCATCATTTTATGCACCATGTAGGTGAATGAAGGAAATCAAGCAGGTTTTTTCCTCGGTTGGTTTCGGGGAAAGGTAGGACCGGAACAAGGCTTCATTTATGTTAATATGTTTTAACTCTGTTATTATTATGGTTTTTTTTGCTTTGCAGTACCGCTGAAATTTTTTGCTTACGGTAAATGCCGAATACGGATTTTCTGCGAGACGAGTTCCTTAAGTCTACAGTTTTATCAGCGCAGTCACCTAGTGACGGAACACTGCAGCGTAAGCAAGACAGGAATTATGCAATTTTAAGTATATGATGAAGGGTCTGATACCGTTTTTATTTCGTACACTAGCTACGCAGAAGTGTTTGTTCTGAGGGTCAGCCACATTTGAGCGAGTTATCAGGCCTGAAATGTCCGAAGCATTTGGGCATACACTGTATCAGCAATGGTCGGAGCATTCAGCTTCACATGCATTTTTTGTTACATTAACAATATCTGTGAGAGCTGACGCAGATATGACAGCTTCCTTAAGGTAATGATGGACGGAGAAATTGTGATGTCTTGAAGCGACTTTTCACATCTTGTTGTGCTACCAGAACTTAAGATTCTATTGATCACATGAGTGGTTTTGTTATTTGCAAGGGCTATCACAACGAAATATATCTGCAAAATGTCCTACTGACCCTACGGAACGAACTCATAATGCTGTCCGTAAAAATAGCTGCCTATGGTGCATCACGGCGAAACTGGGCATTTTAGCAATGAAAAAATAAACATGTGAGCCGTTCGGCAACATATTATTTCATGCATTCTGATTGGAGAGAGTATATAACAATGAAATGAGGGGAAAGGAAGTATTAATGAAATAGGGGTTATTACGTATGTTAGCACAATGTGTGCGTTTTCTGACGCTCCAATATATAGTTATCTGCGAACCACTGCTATAAATTTTATTACATAAGTATTTTCACACGTAAATATATTTGAGCCTTCAGCGTCTTTTACCGCCACGCAGCAGTCTACTATAGTCCCCTCCTTCCTGAGTATCCCGTCCTGAGTTCAAACATTTCAAGAACAGGGACAAAAGTAAATGGCTCATTTTCTGTACACCGGGAATGTAATACTTTCACATTTCAACCAGAGCCGGAGCCATGCGCCCCATTTTCGAATGGCTTAAATTTATTTTTCAGCGGAAACACAATAACATTCCGAGAAACAACATGGAAGGCAAGGTATCGTCCAGGTACAAAAGGAAAAAAGCCGTCGCTGTTGTTATTTGATAGCCAAGGTAAGAAAACATTTTGTTCCTGGGGAAGCTGTTATTAGGCCATAACAATTTACGCAGCTCAATGTACGAACCTCAAGTTTTGTTCTCAACTAACTGCTCGGACACTCATGAAGCGAATTATCGGTTATAGTGAACTGAATACGAAATTGGTCCGTAACACATCCACTTCCTTTCAATCGTATACACTGTTTTACAACGCAATTGAAAACGGACAAACAGTCGTGAAAAAGTTCTAAACCACAACAGTACTACCGAAGCAGAAAAGGCACTTTCTTGCGTGCAAACTGTCAGAAACTTCACCCTGCGTAATGCTGTGAAAATCAAGAGGAGGAGAATTTGCCTGTCCGAGTAAATGAGAACTCCGAACTACTTCATTAGCAGACTGCTCTGTTCTAGTTTCGCCATCTCATGTTCGAGTGTATTTAGTTTGGAATGCCTGCAGACACGTATACCTCCTTTACAGAAAGTATGAAAAACCGAGTGCGTTTCGATATCTAGTACTCTCCTGAGCTTGATCTTTCTTAGATGCCGCCTTTATCTGTACTGTTACAACGACTAAAGAATATAGCTAGGAGAATTCTGGCCCACACGCTACTTAGTTATAAAAAAAGCTATACTATATTCACACTATTGGAAAACTAGGCACAAATAAGGTGATGTTTCATCTTTGAGATCGGATATGTGAAATTCACTATATTCATAGATTGTTACGAGTCTCAAACAGACCCTGAAACCCTTTCAGTGATCTTGCAGAAAGGAATTATAGCGAGCACATTCCAACTTATTTGAAAAGTGAAGGCCTGACTAGCTCCAAGTGGTCCACAGCCATGAAGTCCATCGATTGGCCAAAATACAAGATAATCATGGAACGCTGCCGTTGTCATGACGGCTCAGCGATCAGTTTTGATGATGAAAACATTTTTATTGCAGAAAAAAAAGGGGGGGTTCTATATTCGGGGACTCCTATGACAGCCTTTGCGATAGCCCGGTCCCGGCGGAAGAGCGCCCGGCAGACCTCAGGGACGCCGTCGCGAAGGGTGCCTTCCCTCTGCTCTGAGGTACAGGTGGACCAAAGAATTGGTGGGAGGGGAGGTAAGCAAGCAGCGGTGCACTCTGCAGTGACGTGGGATGTCGTGGGGACTGCGCCATATACTCGGCAGATGTCGGCATAGTAGGTCGGCTAGAATGTATGGATGAAATGTACATTTGGGAAAGTTTCGTTTTGCAGCTGGCGAAATGCGACAGGCTCCTCTCGCGTGAAGTTCACTGGTGGGGTTTGGTATTGTGGCCGCAGGCATGTGTAATGTTGTGTGACGTCGCGGTATGTAAGAAGCGAGACACCTAGACCTGCGTTGGCCGTCTCACTGCGCGGGGCTGCTCGGAGGGTGAGTTCTCAACCGGCCGCATGGGCGCGTTCATTACCCGAGAGTGAAGCATGGCTAGGTGTCCAGAGCAGGTGTATGGTGTGGGTGGTGTGTGGAGAAACTTTTGACGTGGGTAGAAGAATAGAATATGAAGTTTTGCAATGCCACGTCCTATCGCGAAAGCCCAACGTGCCGCTTGCGAATCAGTGATTATGTAGTATGTTCTCGCGGGGAGGCTCAAGATATATCGGATGGCCAGGGTAACTGCCAGGATCTCACCCGAGATTTTGGCTGAGGATGGGAAGGAGATCGAGCGCCGCTAACCACCACAATTGTGTGTCCGTTTGTAGTGTAGGCCGCGCCCGTGTAATCTGTATGATCTTCAACTTCGCTGAGAGTGCGATTTAGGTATCTCACCCGTGCCCGCCGACGACCGGTGTTGCGCTCAGGTTACATGATCGCGGTAGGGGATGCACGCAATCGACTCGAGCTACCTGGGCTGGCACGGAAGTATTCTGCATTTCTGGAGGTGCAGGGGGAACTGGGTTACCTAGGCAGGTGAGAACCTGTCTACGCTTTGTAGTCAGAAGAAGGCATTGGCACTGAATAACCCACTGTGCCTCAAGCACTTCACTGAGGGTGTTCTGGACTCCAAACGACAAGAGGCGCTGCGTAGAAGTATAGTGCGGAACCCGCAAAGCCTTACGAATGAGCATGTCCACCCATTTACGTTGTCCTTGCGTTAGCCCGTGGAACAGAAGGTGGTAACTAAAGCGGCTTAGAATGCATGCCTCTATTAGTAGAAGCATCGCCCTCTCTCCAAGTCCCAAGCGTCGATTGGTTACGCGTTGGAACAAAGCGATGATCTGCTCCCTTTGGCGTGAAAGCAAGGAGATGGTGTATCCAGCACTTCCATCTGCTTGAACGTCTGAGGATTGCACTCGCTCTACCTAAGGGATAAGTGTCCCTTCGACGAGTACTTTGATGTCAGGTGGGAGATTATTACTGCAATGGCGCAAAACCAGGAGCTCCGACTTCTACGGGGCACAAGTGATGCCGCCCCGTCGAGCATAGTCTGATACGATCTCAACCACTCGTTGAAGCCGGTCTTGAAGGGCACCGTCAGAACCACGAAACGTCCACAACGTGATATCGTCGGCATAGATGTCATTGTGCAGATCCTCAACTTGTTCGAGTAGTCTGGGTAGGCCTGAAATAGCGACGCTAAAACTTGCTGGCGAGATAACCGCTCCTTGAAGGGTGCCTCTATCCGGTAGGTGGATGATATTCGAGCGATGAGGGCCTACACCGATTGTTGCGGTGCGGTCGAGAAGAAAGGCTCGGACGTAGTCATAAACGCCAACGCCGCAGCGCGATTCGGCGAGGTAGCTTAGAATAAGGTTTTGTTCCACATTGTCGAAGGCCGACTTAAGGTCCAGCGCAAGCAAAGCGCGGGTTTGAGCCCTCCGTGGTGGACCCAGGGCCTGCTTCTTCAACTGAAGTAACACGTCCTGCGTGGACAAGTGCGGAGGAAAGCCGAACTGCGTATGCGAGAAAAAAAGACAGTGCCGCTCGAGAAACGGCTGCAAGCGCCGCAGGACAACGTGTTCCATGAGCTTGCCTATGCATGAAGTAAGTGAGACACGTCTTAGATTTTTCACGGAGATGGACTTTCGCGGTTTCGGGATGAGGAAAATATCCGCCTGTCGTCATGCCTGGGGTAGCGTGCCGTTGCGCCAGTGCTCGTTAAACGTGCTCACGAGGAGCGGAAGATCTGCGCCATTGGGATTCCGAATTGTTGCGTATCGGATGTGGTCGACACCCGGCGCTGAATTCTTGCGGATATCCTCTAACACACAGCGGACCTCTTGAATCGTGATTCTGCGTCTAGACCATTCGGCGAATCTGTGGCGTGCGGGTGCGGATGGTACTGGGGACTCGCTCCCTTTGGGATATAGCGTGTCTTCAGTTCCTGCACAAGGCCATCAGGAGAGTCCCGAAACGAGTGGGCAAGGACGTGCAACTGCTGTTGTCTCTGAATCTTGGTGCCCGAGGGGTGTATAAGTGCTCGGAGAATGCTCCGTGTCTTCGCAGTATTAAGAGTGCCGGACAAATTGTTACGGAATCCCTCAATTTGTTTCTCGTGAGAATTTGTGCGTATTCCTGAGCTTCTCGCGTGATGCGCGGAATCCTAACTTTTAATCTGCGACTCAGGCGCTGCCGCTTTCAAGGCTTCGTCAGTCCCCTTCTGGCGTCCTATAAGTGGCCAAGGTGCGGGTCGACGTCGGGATTGGTAGGCGTAGTGTCAATCGACCGCGTCGTGGCTTCGAGGTCAGCCGAAAGGCCCGCGAGCCAGTCGTCGTAGCCATCCACCTCTGGACTGAGATACGTTAAGATGAGGCAAAAAAATGCAAGTGAAGAAAAAAAAAGGATACAAATAAATAATAGGGCCCCTCCCGCACCATTAAGTAAACAGGATGTTAAAAAATGGATATATGGAACAAAAAAAGAATAACAAAGAAAAGGAAAAATAAAGGAGAAATAAATAAATGAAATTAAAATAGAATAGCAGAAGTCCGAAGTTCTAGAAATTCAGCCCAGTTCGTTATATGAATTCCACGGTCAAGACGGCGGGAGCTGGTGAGAGCAAGGGCAGTCGCGGCGATGTAGTTGTCACTACCAAAAGTCTCGTCTAGGGGCCTACTAGATGTTGCCGCTCCAGTACCGCGAGCCATCGTGAGATCGGGACAAGTGTCCCGCGAGACGCTGTTCTCGATACGGGTGGGTTGCGCGGGGTCGGTAAATAACGTGAAGCGCATGTTACATATGTTGTCCCACAGTTTTGTTCCTTTTACTGTGCTCTAAGGATATCCCCAAACCAAGTGCGAAACCAAGTCCCCGCTAATCTTATTCTAGAGCTTAGTAACTTCTGTAAAGAGATAGTGAAAAATGTGTGTGCGGGCACGAGGGGAATTGTAAAGATTGAGTATGAATAAGCTGTCGCTGCGCTTGGTCTGCATGATTACTTCTATAATTTGAAGGGGGAGGATGTCACTGGCTACCGTATGTATGCGTGCCGTTAAGCGGTTAGACACAAGCGCCCCTATGGGACCCGAATCAATGCCGTATGCCTCGAATTCCACAAGGGAAGGTGTGCAGTGGGGTTCCTGAAGGAGTATGCTGTCGGGAGCCATTGGGTCATGGCTATGTGTAGCTGTAGGGGCCTCGCTTACGGAGGAACACCCCGCAGTTCCATTGCTAGACTACAAGTTAATCAACGTTACGCGTCCCCATTTTCATTTCTTAACGAGGAAGGGCATGTGTAAGAGTGGGAACGCTTTGCGTTCGGTGCCGATGTCAGTGAAGGGGTGAACTTCTGGCGCATCTGTTGCATGTTTCGCTCGGTTTGCTGCTGTATATCAATAGATAAAGTGGAGATACTGCTACTGATGAAGCCGTGAAGCGTCGCTACAGTGCAGTTGAGTGTGTCCTTGAGCGATGACACCGCCAGGTTAAAGGGCAACTCCGGCGGTTTTTCCACCATATTCTGATATAGCAGCCATGGTGGTTCATTTTATTCAGAGTATCACCAATAATTTTAAATGACCGACTGAAAGGTGTGTTCAAACCGAAACCGAAACGCGTAGACCCTTCGTGAAGCGTATGCGATGACGTCACAGCCTCCCCGCGATTAGAAATATGGAGCTGGTGCCAGAAAAATGACAGTGGCGAGGTCATCTCACAATGTATTGAGTTGCGCCAGCTTTTCTGACCTTAACAGCGACGATTTGAGCGCTGAAGTATGGCCGTTTTGCTCTTGACAGCCGGCTAGCTCGGGTAGGAAGCGTTGAAGGTGATGACGTAAAAAACACAGGGTGGCCCGCGTGGGAATCCGCTAAAAATTTTTAAAATTCATTTCCAGGATAACTGATTGACTTACAACCGCCTGGATTAGCATATATTATTACAGTGCCGAGGAGAATATGCATGGAAAATTTTATTGAGATCTGTGTACACTGAAAGATCGCCGGAGTTGCCCTTTAAACATGTCGCTGAACTCTTGCCGTATAGCTGAGCACGCGGTCTCTATCGCGGGCCGGAGTCGAGCATCAAGCGCCTGCAATTTGACCTCCATTTCCCCGGCGTGCTCGTGTCGGGATTCTGTTCTTCTGCGGAGCTAAAGCTAAAGTTGGGGACGGGGTAGCGGAGGAAGGTGAGAGCAGAGGAGGCCTCTTCGCCCAGCTTTCCTCCCGAGGCTCCGTAAGGCGGTGCTCGTTTCTTTGGTTCTGGCTTGGCTGGTTGTGGTCTTTCCGCGCGAGGGAAGGCTCGTTCGCCACGGCCAGTGGTCCGGTGACTTCAGAAGGGGTAGTCCTCTTTGCAGGCGGCGGTTGAGACCCCGTCGTGCAATGGGTACGAGAGCGGGCCTTACTCTGCGGGCTCCGCCTGGACTGGGACCGTGACCTGGATGTCCAACCTGAAGTGGGACTTGCTGCTTGTAAGTCGTCCTGAGATGACGAGGGTGCGGGATGATGTTATAGATCCAGTTGTTGCTGTTCCTGTCGAAGTGCTTTCAGGACCCTGTCCTTGTTCAAGGGAGGCCGGACGCGTGCAGGACAGCCCGTGTCTGTGGTTGGGTGATCACCACCGCAACAGCTAACTTCGGCGTGCAGGAGAGCCCTGATGTCGGGTTATCAACGCCGCATATCTTACACGGGACGTGGTTCGTTGTAGGGCACTGGTCGGAACGATGCCCCATCTGGCGGCAAACGACAAAATTGCTTGCGGGGACGATGCACGTAGCACCCGTATTCGGCGCCATAGTAACGCATGTAATTGGGAACCTGCAATCGTTCGAAGGTAACGAGGGCTGTGGTCGTTTTTCCAATCATTCGAGCCTGCAGAACGGTGTGGCCAGACGCACTGAGATGATCCATCGTTCGGAGGGCTCGTTCCCGGGTCGACCCCATGGATAATGCCTTTACATGAATTATCTGGAGCGGCAATGTAAATGGACACCAGATAGGTATGCTCGAATAGACGGAGATGTTCGACGCTGCAGAGGTTCAGGGTGATGTGCTCATGTGGCGTGCTTACAACATCGAGGTTTTGTTCAGGGCGCAGGGGGAAAACTAGCCGGTCGACTTCGACAGGAGGTCGGCCTGCAGCTACTCCAATAGACCGCGTCAGTACGGCGTAGGATTGCTTTGTAGTCGTGTAGAGGCAGGGGCGGCGGCCGAGATTTCATCGACTAACGTTGACTGGTCTTGCCGGGAAGTTCGCTCGTCTTACCTCCTTGCTTGCATTGAGAGACCAACAGGTCGGCTTGCGTGTGTCGTTTCTTCTGCACCGGCACCCAAGCAGAGCCTTCATCGTTGGAAGGGTGTCACGGGGCTAGCCAATTAACGTGCCCTCGTGTAGGTTCGTGTGTTCAATAGTCGATGGCTTGATAGTCATCGAGAAAGGATAGACGAGACCGTTTGTGCAGAACAAAACAAACAACACTCGCTGTATTTACAGACACGGGAAAAAAGGAGAAAGGATAAAACAAGACGGAGCATAAGAAGTAGAGGATAAGTTAACATGACATTCAATGTGAGGGAAAATAGCTAACGGTGCGTAAGAATAGTTCAAAAGACAAGACTGTCACCGTTCTGGTGGGCACATGAAAGTAGATGGCGAGGTGGAGACAGCAAACGCACTCGGAGCGGACTTGGATCGAGGTGTCGCTCGCTGGGAAGGTAGCGTCGGGCGAGTCGGGGTCAGCAACCTCTCGGCTTTCCTCAGCCGACGCTGGGACGCCGAACCGGAGACGCATGCCTGGCCAACGCCAGGCGATGAGAAGCCGGTGGAGTGCCTGGCCAACGCCAGATGCTGGAAAGCCTGGCCAACGCCAGGTGCTGTACCTCTCGGGTACACGCCCAGGTGGGAGCCTGCAGCGGCCTTGCCACAGGAACTCGGCCGCCACTCCCGCGCCCTGGTCAGCTTCTTCCCGCCACCACGCCTTAGCCACGTCTGCTCCGGTTCTTCTCCCTGGTCTCTCCCTGGTCTCCCCCTCGCCCGTTCTCTTGGCGCTTTTTATCACCCATCTTCATCGTGGGCCTTCATCATTGGTGTTCTTGTCTCTGTGTAGTTTTCCGATTGCTCAGAGCTGCACTTGTGGCCTTTTCGGATTGGTGTTCCTGTTCATTATTTTATTCTTCTTTAGCGCTCGTGCCAACGTCGTCTACGTCTTGCATTCATTTTTTTATGGCGCGCACTTTGAAACACGGCGCGCACTTTGAAATACGTGCACTCATCACAATAAGCCCCCCTTTTATTAAGTTTTTTTTTTAGAAAAAAAAACTGCCGCTAAGTGCACGTGTTTCAGTCCACCACACAATTCACGAAGTAGTCCCAATACAGTCCCAATACAGTCCATATACAGTGAAACACTATAAGCACAGGACCACAAAAATCCACAAACCACTCTGAACAAGCATAGTGAGACAATCACATTATTGCACCACATTTCCACGAATGACAATTAAGTGCCTCTTCCAGAAGGTCATGACATTTTTTTTTACGCTTTGGTGAGAACTAGCAGTGCACCGATGTTTCCGCCACTTCTTAAGTAGTGAAACATCTCAAAACAACTGTTACGAACTTCCGCATGTCCAGAAGAACTGTTATTTATATCCGAGTGTCGAAAGCCAGGAAGAGCTACCGGATATCTACAAGGCGCTTATGTTATGGCGTCCCACACAAGTCGGATCGCCCCTTTCAGCCGCCTAGAGCCAAGCCTACGAGACACTCGGCAGTGCTTACTACCAGACGCCCATCTGCATGACCGTCTGAACACACTCGGACGCCATACGACTTTGCCAAGTCCAGACCAGCAAAGATAGCACTCGAAAGAATCATCTTGTCGCCAGGCGCAGCGAGTTAGTGGCCTTCGAATCATTCTTCGATGATTATCAACGCTTTCTTTCAGCCGATGCACCGGCAATGCCTCGGACGCCTCTGGCAAGATGCATGCTGAGCCACATGACGTCGTGCTAAACCCTGTAGACTCTATGCTAGTATCCTGTACGTCTAGCATGCTACGACTTTCGACCTGAGTTTCTTTCACTTTAGCTGTCGATTCTACAGCCTTAACTCTTCCACTTGGAACATCGCGCTCTCTGTGAGACACGTCAGCACCTCCACTCTCTTCAGAAGCTAACCTCTCCTGAGGCGTCTTATCCGTATGGTCTTCGAGGACCATGGTGTTACGTCTTACCGCAGCTAACGGAACACCTAAAGAATCTGTGGCCACCTCGACATGGAATTCACTGTCCTCACTAGGACAAACACCATTTGCATCATCCTGAGAAGAACCTTCTCTAACCACGAGGTCAACCGCATGACACTCGACCGTGCCCGCTCGGCATGTGTCCACAGCCGGTGACAAACATTCAGTATTATCAACTTCCACTTCGAAGTTCACATGACACACACTGTAATTGTCGAGAGGTACTGTTACCTCTTCGTACATTGTACCTATCCTTCCGAAGGATCCAAATCCCTTCTCTATGGGACGTCCATCCCACTTTTTCTCAAAGCCGCTATGACCGTTATGGAACTCACCACTGTTCCTCTCGATACCTCGGCTAACCACCTCTGTACCACTAGAGACGTCAACGTCTTCACCACCATCTGAACTGAATGTCACATTTTTATGCGATCCATCTAATTGGTCCTCAACGACCGTGTCTATATCCCAGGCTGCCGCATCCAGCGGCCCACATGAATAATTGGTAACAATCGCCATAGAGTTAGCTAGAGGATACTCTGCATTGTCACTCAAACTTACCACCCATGCTCTATCTTCAGAGCAACCTGGAGGAACTCTTTCCTCGTTATTATCTGTACTTGGCCTCCCAGAGGCCCCAAAGTACAAATCATCACAGGTGGAATTTTTCTGTTCCACGCCAGCGAAGCCATCTTCTGCTTCATCGAGCTCGCCTGAACTCCTGCGAGACGCTCCTCTGATTTCTACATTACTCTCTGGCTGAGCTCCTGGCTCCCGAGAGTGCTCATGGTGAAATCCACTGCCACCTCCAACGACCGAGTTTGATTTTTCCCTTAGGAAAGTACTGCCCACATCGCATCCCTCTGCCGCTTGCTCATTGGTGCTCATGCACGGTGTTCTACTACACTGCTTCTTTACGATCCGCGTCTTTTCCACCTCTGCGAGTTTGAGCTTTAACTGAAGTGTCTTTAATTTCATTTCTTCGAGCTCTCTTTCTCCCTCCTCCATCTCCCTCTCAAACTCCAACTGCTCCTTCTCTTCCTGTAGTCGCGCCGCCACTCGAGCATCAACCCATGCCGTAAATTCCTCACCTTCCAAACCTATTCTCCGTGCCAACTCTTCAAAACCTTTACGAGATTCTGATGCGCTCATTTTCTTTTTCGTGAAATAATAAAGTGCAGAAACGGTCTCGTCGTCCTGTCGCCGCGGACGCCAATTTGTCACGGGGCTAGCCAATTAACGTGCCCTCGTGTAGGTTCGTGTGTTCAATAGTCGATGGCTTGACAGTCATCGAGGAAGGATAGACGAGACCGTTTGTGCAGAACAAAACAAACAACACTCGCTGTATTTACAGACACGGGGAAAAAGGAGAAAGGATAAAAACAAGACGGAGCATAAGAAGTAGAGGATAAGTTAACATGACATTCAATGTGAGGGAAAATAGCTAACGGTGCGTAAGAATAGTTCAAAAGACAAGACTGTCACCGTTCTGGTGGGCACATGAAAGTAGATGGCGAGGTGGAGACAGCAAACGCACTCGGAGCGGACTTGGATCGAGGTGTCGCTCACTGGGAAGGTAGCGTCGGGCGAGTCGGGGTCAGCAACCTCTCGGCTTTCCTCAGCCGACGCTGGGACGCCGAACCGGAGACGCAGTTGTGCCTGGCCAACGCCAGGCGATGGGAAGTCGGTGGAATGCCTGGCCAACGCCAGGCGATGAGAAGCCGGTGGAGTGCCTGGCCAACGCCAGATGCTGGAAAGCCTGGCCAACGCCAGGTGCTGTACCTCTCGGGTACACGCCCAGGTGGGAGCCTGCAGCGGCCTTGCCACAGGAACTCGGCCGCCACTCCCGCGCCCTGGTCAGCTTCTTCCCGCCACCACGCCTCAGCCACGTCTGCTCCGGTTCTTCTCCCTGGTCTCTCCCTGGTCTCCCCCTCGCCCGTTCTCTTGGCGCTTTTTATCACCCATCTTCATCGTGGGCCTTCATCATTGGTGTTCTTGTCTCTGTGTAGTTTTCCGATTGCTCAGAGCTGCACTTGTGGCCTTTTCGGATTGGTGTTCCTGTTCATTATTTTATTCTTCTTTAGCGCTCGTGCCAACGTCGTCTACGTCTTGCATTCATTTTTTTATGGCGCGCACTTTGAAACACGGCGCGCACTTTGAAATACGTGCACTCATCACAAAGGGGACGTCTGGCCATCGTTGATAGGCGCAGGCGGAGTCTGTCGCAGTCGTGTTGGCAGCGTCCTCCACAGCTTGTTCAGCTGAATCGATTTCACTTTCCATGACGAAATCGTGCGTGCCTTCGACTTTTCCACGAAGACAGGCGCGTCAAATGATATCTTGCATAACAAGCGGGGACGCTATGAAGAGCCTATCAGATCTCTGGAACTCGACCAAGAAAGGCTGGTGCCGCAATCAGAGGCACCGTCCAACCCTTACGGCTCACGGAAGGTAGCCCCTGCTAAGGAACGCTTGGTGCGTCTACGGGAGCCGCTGCCCTTCGCATGACTTAATCAGGCGAAAAATGATCAATTTCGCACCCACAGGGGTCGGGGTGGTTTGAAAATGATCCAGGCGACTTGGTGCGTGGAGAGTAATCGACGACAGTGATGATGAGTCGGTTAGGATTCCGAATGTGAGATGAAAAACGGGAGCCCATGCGGAGCACGTCCAGTAGCGTAGGTTTTCGCGAGCCTCTCCATCAACATCGAGGACTCCATAAAGAACGGCCTACAGACCACGACGCATTCGCTTTTACGTACAGCTCTGTACGTACAGAATTCGACATTGAACTTGAAAGACTTCGAGCAATTCGTCGTCGTGCGGAACGAAGATACAGACACACGAAATCCATCCATGATATGAGAGTAGCTAGGCGCACAGAAGAGAAAATGCAGCGTCACATGAAGCAGCTTGCTTCACGTGAATGGATTTCTTTCTGCGAGTCCCTGGATCCCCGAAAACCCTTGTCGCTTATATGGAGGACTGTTCGTGGTCTAGGATCAACTGTTGGTCAATGCCACCCTTTTAGGTTTCTGGCACTCCATCTGCACTGTAGCGAGATCGACGTCGCCGAAGAATTCTGCAGAAAGATTGCGAGCGAGGTGGGTTTGACTGGTTTGGAGATGGGGCCGCCCGACCACCCTATTTCCCCACCTGACCCCCGAATGGAGTGTCCATTTTCCTTGAAAGAACCGGAAGCTGCGCTGTCCTTGTGCAGGCATTCTTCAGCGCCAGGATCTGACGGCATTACCTACCGCGCTCTTTGTAACCTGGGAGAGCAAGGTCGCAAGGCTCTCCTATTGCTGTACAATGACTCCTGGCCGACGGGCACTGTTCCACACGAATGGAAGTCAAGTCGCCTGATTCCGCTTCTTAAAGCTGTCAAATGTCCGTTAGACATTTCATCATACCATCCAATCGCGCTGGCCAGCTGTGTCGGAAAGACAGTGGAAATAATTTTTTCGCGACTGGAATGGTACTTAGAACACTACGACATCTATCCAGATGCTATGACAAGATTGAGGCACGGCCATTCGTCAACAGACAATGTTACTGACTTGGTGACATATACTCAACACCAGAAGGCATGTAAGCGGCTATCTGCTGCTTTGTTCCGCGACGTTAAAGGGGCTCACGACAGTGTCGCTCATGAAGCCATTCTCAGCGCATTAGAAGCTGTGTGACTTGGCGGCAGAATATACGTATATGGGGGTATACAGCTACCTACAGCTGAGATTTCTGTACGTGCGCACCGAAAACGACGCAACGTCTGAGCACTACAGAAGCTGTGGAGTCCCTCAATGCGGAGTACTAAGCCCGACACTTTTCAACTTAACCCTCATTGGATTAGTCACCGACTTGCCAAGCACTGTAAGACTTTCCATCTACGCTGACGACATTTGTATATGGACTTCAGCTGTGACAGGGTTCCAGCTACGTGGTCGGATTCAAAAGGCAGCTACGACAACTTCATGCTACCTTAGCAAACAAGGGCTTGAGATTTCATGTGGAAAGTGCGCTGTGGCAGCATTCACCAGGAAGCCTATGTCTAAACATAGCATATCGATTAGCAGACAACCATTATCATGCAGCAGAAGTCATAAGGTCTTGGGAGTCAGAGTCGATAGAGACATATCTTCGACTCTCCACGGTAAATACGTGAAAAAACGATTTATTACTATCTGTGCCTTGTTCAGGGTCCTTGCAGGCAAAAATAAGGGAGTATGCATACACCATTCTACAGCTCTACAGGGTAATATTTATTGGATTCCTGCGGTATAGCCTACCAGCAATATTCAACACCTGCAAAAGTAACATACGTACCATCCACAGCATTCAAGCCCAAGGGCTTAAAATATGCCTTGGCTTACCACGCAGTGCGTCAACGGCTGAAACAATTGCCATTGCACAGGGCCACTCAATATCAACGCGCATTATCGTTGAAACGATGTGCACATACCTTAGGCACTCCGCTAGAACGCCGTCCCATCACTTGGCAGGGCTCGCTGCTGAAAGACCCCGCACGACATTCGGCGCTTCTGTCAGCACACATTGCTCGTCGTTTACTTCAGGGTACGTTCCCAGATCCAAGACAGTGTTGCTGCCATGGTGCTTACGCCGTCCACGCACGCAACTGACAGTTCCAGGTCTGCAGAAGAAGTCATATCTACCGACATCTGCACTAAAACAATTGAGCCTACTTCTGCTGCACGAAAAGTATAGCAACCACGTGCACATCTACAATGATGGCTCGACTACGACATCCGGTTCGGGTGGTGCGGGGGTCATAAGAACGCGACGAATAACACTTCGGTTCAAGACCTCACATGCCACGACATCAACGGTGGTCGAACTCACTGCTATGCGTCACTCGTAAGAATTCACAGATTATGAGAGACCGACGAAATTGGCATTATTTTGTGACTCAAAGCCTGCATACAGTGCATGCAGTCTGTTCTGAGACGCGGACGTCACGAAAAACTCACGTACGACATCGTGAAGCTTCACCACGACCTCACTCCAAAAGGCCACGAGGCTAGTTGGTGCATAGTTTAAATACAAGACGGTGGCGCAAAATGGGACAAGGACGAAACAGGAAGAAGCGACGTATACAAGCGCACACTACCAACTGATTTATTTTCAAAAAGACACTCAATATATATGGCATTACGCACATGCGCAGACGGGCGAAATCAAAAGCGATCTTGCAAAAAAATCAAACACTGCTGTGCAGGATGATAGAGGGGACACTGACACACCCACTCCCGTACAATTTAATGAAATAGGCCTCAGCCAGTTCTCTTGCGACTGCGTCACCACTTCGCTTTAAAATTTTCCTAGATGAAAACAGGGGCACACATGCACAAGATTTACAATGAAATGGCAGATGCGAGCCCGTACCATTTTTTATGGACAGCGCATGTTCCTGTAACCGAACATTAATGCATCGGCCTGTTTGGCCGATGTATACATTGCCACAGCTCAAAGGGATCAAATACACCACACCGACACAACACTCCCCAAAAGGATGCTCATGCTCAGTATCACAGCAACGCTTCGTATCATCAGGTTTCATTACTCGCCTACAAACGCTGGACAATTTGCATGGCGCCGAGAAGACCACAGGAACATTGAACCTTGTAGCAACCTTCTTCGCTCATAATCTTAAGTCGCTCATAATCTTAAGAATCTCTACACCGGAATTGGGCAAAAGTGGACTAACTGTATACATTTAAACCACTGGTTGAACGGTTCATCCCGAAAGACTAAATTTTGTGCCAATGCGTGCCGTGTGCAAAAGCTCTCTACGAAAAATAAATTACACAATCTCCCGCTAAAGGGAACCATGTGTGAATGCGAAGGAGCGGGGAGAACGTTTGCATGTGTGGATGCGAAGCAGAGCGGAGATGGTGTAATTTTTCGCTGTAGCCGCTCGAGCGCTCATCGCGGCGCTGCACAGGAGAGAGAATGAGGCGCGTGCGCTTCGTCATTTTCATACCGCGGGACTACCGTGGCGGCCCCAGCGGAGTATACAGCTGTCGCAGCATCTGCATGCGCGCCGCTCCGTAGAGTAGAGAATTCCTAGAGGGGAGAAAGGGGTGGAGCGTAGGAGAGGAGAAGGAGGGGGAGGAGAACGCATGCGCTGTGGGGATGTGGGACGCGGGCGCCGCTCCGTTGAGGATTCCAAGAGGAGAGAGAGGGAGGGAGCTAGCAGACACTGCCTGCGTCAGCGTTGTCTCTTGCGGGCGAGGGCGTGTGTTCTCGATCCTTTCCAGCTTGGGCCAGCTGTTGCGTATGCGCAGTCGGGGTGTGGACGGCGCAGGGACGGGATAGGCTCGACCATAAGCTGGTTCGCATCTAAAATACCAATGGGGGGACTAAAAAATTGGCCGCGTATCTCCGTGCTTCGCTGCAAATGTCGTCGAAAGACGATATTCTTCTACCGGCCGTACTACATGAGTCCCGGTTCATCTGTGGTTCGGCACGAGCTTCAGGCGTCTGTTCAGCCGCCGGGTACGCTCGCTTAGCCTCTCGGTCAGTGACAATTCGCACATCGCGCACCTCGTCTGTTTCCTGTTGCCTCCGGGCGCGCCTCGATTCACGATCTTTCGCTAGCCGCTGGGCTCGTTGCTCTGACGTTGCCTGCGCACGCTTGAGACGACGGGCATCGGCACGCCGGCGCTTCTCCGCTGCTATCTACTCGTCGGTATTTTCCCTGCGTTGTCTGGGCATGTCTTTTAGAGTGTGTTCTATATCATCAAATGGCCATTTATGTTTTGCCTTGCCTCAGACAGCGCCCCGTCTATGTTGAATCAGCCGCATGTGGCTGGCATTGGTGAAATGGAGGCAGCGCTGCGTGAGATATGGAGGCCATCTGGCCATGACATCGGGAAACGCAAGAAGCTTGCGTAGTACGCAGAGCTACTGGTAGGTGGCAGCACCGTGTCGTTTTACCGAAGCGTAGGAAACGTCCGCTTTTTCTTTCATAGCGTCGCATTTTTAGCGCACCCTAACGAGCACTAGGGTCTTTAGAATTACGCATCTATGTATTTTCTATTAAAGGAACACACCATCTAATACTTACATATTGATGTTGCGCCTCAGATATGCGTAATATTTGCTTTTTGGTCGACTGTGTTCACAAGTATGAACGCAGCTACCAGTTCAAGATGGGTGGTCGTTGAGGAAGGGGTTAAACTTTCGCCATTAGAGACAAAAAAGCAGGACAGACACACACACAGACAGACAGACCAAAATTTCTGCGTTGAAGTATCCCAAGAAAGACTATCGTCTTTAAAAGCGCCCTTTGGTCTGCGTTCGGTCGTCTGCTACCGCGCTGCCTGGCAGCGCCATGTTGTTCGAGTGGTTCAGGAAGAATTTAGACGCTTCTTTCACATGTAGAAAATGCTAAGCGCGCGAACCATCGCCCTCACACGATCATACATCGACTGTGCGAGGTTGCACAGCGTCACTTTCGCGGCACTTGCAGGACTGGCTGTGTATTTTGAGTCCACTCGCTCGTCTGCCGTCTCAGGCCTCCGGTGGCCGGTGTACCGTCACGGCGGGTTTGCCGGTAGAGTGGGCGTCTGAGTGAGAGCCTCCGAGCCTACACGCTGTGAATACATTGCTTGAACGCACCAAATTACAAGGACTATTTGCAGCGATAACGAAATTCATTTGTTTTGATCCGCAGCGGTTCGTTGCCGAATGCCCGAAGAGTCACTGGCTGCATGTTGTACGGGAAAAGAGACTTCGCTATGTGCCGTCCGCATAGACCCGTTGGCGGTGGGTGTGAGCTCTCGCTGGCGCAAGAAAAAGGAATGTCGCCTTGCTGTGCAGGAAATACTGTCTGCATCGTGGAATAAAGTGCAGTTCAAATTTTTTCTTTTCCCTCGTGCGACGGCCACCGTCAAGCAACTAGCGCGAAGGCGACGCCAATACGTCGAAGACGGAATCAACGTGCTGCCGCCGGCGCCCTGCGACTAGGCTCTACGGTGATTACGAGCCGTCTGTTTCGTATGTGTGGGGTAAGTACACCACACCTTAGCCGCGACACCGACGATGACACCTGTTTTCCATTTGTGTGTGGAATAACAACCGTAAAAATAGCACATGAATGCGATTTTTGTGAGCGCCCGTGATTGCTTGTTGTATACAGCCGTGCGCTACGGAAAAAGCCTAGGGACGACTTCGTCAAGAAAGTGTATGCCGGCGGGGCGATTATGCGCATGGCGTCTCTTCGCTGCGGTCGTTGAATGCTTGCCGTTACTGTGCTTGTGTGTGCTCAGGGGCGTTTTATGAGCTCGCGCATGACATTGTGAACGCGCGTTCGCTTCAATCGACGAGGTGCTAGCTACTAATTGCAATTCGCTAATTAAGAAGGTGCTGGCTATATGGCGTGTTTACTTTAACAGATCTGTGTGGTGCAGGTTATCTAAGAGCCGACGGTAGCCGCACAGCTGTTCTGTGAATATTTATTTCGTAATCACGCTCAGCAGAAACTTACCACCGGCGATAGATGTGAGGTCAATGTGTGCGGGTATATGTACCCGACTGTGGGTGTAGGGTTGCGTGAGGTGAGTGGTCTATGTGGTGCATTACTGTGATATGTTAGCGTGTGTACGTGTTTGATGTTCGTTTGAATTCATATGAGTCTGTATGCAATATTAAAAGTTGATAAAGTGTGTACGTGTCATACAAATGCTGACAAATCGAGTGAAAATGTGATCGCAATGGGAAGCCTCCATTTTCTTTTTTCCGGTTGGTCGGAACTGTTTCAGCAGTTAATGTCCCTGGAGTGCTCTGCCGAGGGCAACATTGAAACCTGGGAACTGTAGGGGAATAAAAACTGGAACCGCTGCTGTTAGTCCCGCAGTTACTACAAAACTGGTTCAAAATCGGTGGCAGCCCACCCATTCCCAGAAAGGACGAACAGCATGCCTCATTTTTTGTGTATTTTGATTTAGAGTGTTGAAACAGCTACTAATGTCCAAGGCGCAATCGTTACTAGCTCAGGTAAGCGACCTCGGGAGTAAGAGACGTGGTAAGCACGAAGGCAGCGGAAATCAACCCATAGCTGTCTTGGTGCAAGGTTGCGTAATGATTTCATGACGACGAAGCTTAATCAATGAGAAAATGTGAAGAAGCTGCTTCGGGAACCCTTTAATGTATTGTCATATACTTTTTTGCCACGGTAACTCTACTTAAGCAGATGTAAACTTGCCATTCCTGCGGGGAGGGATAATAAAAATTTTCAGTTTTTCGCATCCTAAAACTAAGATACAGTTATGAGAGGCACCCTAGTAGAGAGCGCAGGATATGTCGACAACTTCCGTTTGGTTCTTTGCCGCACATTTCAGGAACATCGTGCAGTACAAGGGCCTCATAATTTCGCATTCATGGGAATGAAGCCGCCGAGCCTGGAATTCGATCCCTCGACATTTGGATCAGAAGCCGGGCGCCATAGCCACTAGACAACCAGTGTGGGGCATTGAACTGAGATTTCAATGTCAACAAGATATTTGCTAGCTCAAGGAAATCTTCGCGTACCTTCACGTTGTACGAATTCACTTAGCTATTTTTGTAATGCAACGATAAGCGCTGTAGACGACCTAATGAAATTTACAGAAGCACTATTGCGCTAAGGAGGGGTAAGTGCATGTTAGTTTAACAAACATTGTTTCTTTTAGGGCGGGGGTTCAGAAGTTATTCGTTCGAGTACTGGGATGGAAATAAGAAGTGCTTTGTATTTACTTATACGGATGGAAGCAACAGTCAAGGTAATGACATCCTCT
>CM023485.1:137296668-137335073 GCA_013339685.2 Hyalomma asiaticum | reverse complement strand
GTTGGGGTGTTTCAGTTGACACAATCAAGATATGATTATAAAGCACGTCGTAGCGGAGGGCTCCGACAATTTTGGCCAACCAGCGATCCTCTAACGTGCACCCATAATGCAAATTACACATGTATCTAGCGTTTTTGCCTTGATCTAAAATGCAACCGCCGCGGCCGACAGTGTCGTAGGCAGGCATGGGCTGACCGGCTGAAGACCCCCCCGCCCCCCCGAAATTTTCCGGCCGGTGCCCCACTGCCTATCTATGCTGGCCATCACATATACGAACAAAGGTGTCCACTCGGCGAAGGTGTGGCTACGGGCATTCGCGTCTCTGTTGTGGGCTTGAAAGCGAAGAACGCGGCTCAGTAATGCAGTAAACTCATGCATCTGTATTGCACGCATAGTAAACTTCAGGCATACCGTGACCTCAGTCCTGTCCGTTTGTTTACCACGCGCAACTACTATATACAGCACTCTTATTGCATTCAAAAGTGAGCTCTACATTACCGCAGTGTCGTTACTTGCTTGATGTCAATATGAACGTCGTTACTCTGCGCAACGTGTCAGTATGTAACCCGATGAACGCCATCAACGATGGCGGCATTCCAACGGCACTAGAAGTTTCAAACAAACGCGGATGGCTGCACTCAAAAGGTTAGAAGTTAGGTGCTAGAAGCGGTTCCACTGCGAGCGTAGCATTTAGATTTGACACCGTGGCAAGTGATTGATCTAAAACATGTCTTTTGACTTCACAAATTTCACTTGCGGCCTGACCAGACGGAAAGGCACATTCCTTCGTTTTCTTTCACACAGCTTGGGCAACGTTCAAGCCTTCATTTACTTTCACTGTTGGTGTGGAAATGCCAGTACAAGTCTGGAACCACAGTGGTGGGCTAAAGGCTATGTCATTACACTTCGATGCACGAAGGCATATATTTAAATGTGTTGTATGACGGCCGCGATTTTTATCAGGGCTAGCGCAAGCGCACCGTTAAACGTTGATTTAGGAGCTCGTTAAACAAGCCTAGATGGTTGAACTAAGGCTCAACCGGAGTTCTTGACTATACGACATGCCTCGTATTCATATTTTGGTTTTGGCATGCAAGACTCAAGAATAATAATTAGCCAGGCAAGTATGTTGACATATGGGAAACGCATAAATATGTTCGAATAAACCCACGCAGAAGTTCAATAGGAGATCTCAAAGTGTCATACGTATTTGAAGCTCGCCTCAGTCCCATCTTGAAGACATAACCACAACATGACGAAGGTCGTTAAGCGTCAAGACATTCAAGTTTTCAAGTTTTATATTCCGCTCCAAGAAGAGTACGCATGATGTGCAGACGTGTCAACAACGAGAAAGGTTAAACTCGATGATAGGTGAAGCTCAGAATTACGTGCCATGGGATAGAGGGACTGAGGCATAGTGTACAGCATGTGACTGTCCTCTGGCATCGCAAACGGGACGCTAAGTGAATGATAGGACGATAAAACACGCGAACAATGTTCAGACATGCGCAATCACATTCCACCTGTCAGCCCATTGTCGCACTTGCGGGTGTCAAGCCCTCTTTGACAGCACAGAGAGGATCCCGAAATAGAGGACACTACCTAAAGCGCAATCGTCGAGGTTATCGCCGAACGAAAAGTACAGCTCATACCAATGCACTCCCATGGTACTATGGAAAACAATTGACCACTTTCGTGACAAGAGTCCCATTACTCTATTCTTGTTTAATTTTATCTGATCTTCTTGTCCACCAATGTTAAATTGTAGAACGTCGCATCTATATATCCTGCAACAGGCTCCATAAACGTCAGTCTTTAGACAGCAGTGTCCTTTTCTTTGTCCATTAGTCCAAAGTTTCCTGCAACCACTCCAACATACAAGATAACAACTATCGCAGGTGCACAGCACCCAACATTTCGCGCACTGGCGTCTTTCCAAGCCGGTCAACTCCACGCCGCGAAGCATTCGTCGTGTTTGACGGCTGCACTTCACGACCAGCGTCCAGTGCACTGAATTTCGCTTCCTTGTTTCCTTAATGACCATTCTTTCACTGTTACATCTTGAGTAGTTTTAGTATATTGTTTGACTTTACGTCGCCCTTTTTTTTTATTTAAATCTGGGAACATGATAGATTTCTCCCTGTCATTTCACCATGGGTTCACGCGCCATTTTAAACGTTTCCCGGAGCAGGGAAGCGAAAAACGACGATGTCGACACATGTTTTGTGAGTGTGTGTGTGTGTGTGTGTGTGTGTGTGTGTGTGTGGGTGTGTGGTGTGTGTGTGTGTGTGTGGTGTGTGTGTGTGAGGTGTGTGTGTGCTAGCTGTCCGTCTCTCTCTCTCTCTCTCTCTCTCTTCTCTCTCTTTCTTTCTTTCTTTCTTTTCTTTCTTACCTTTCTGTCTCTCCTTACCCCTTCCCCAGTGCGGGTAGCAAACCGAATTTTTTCTCTGGTTAACCTCCCTGCCTTCCGCACAAGTTTTCTCTATCTCTCTCTCTGTCTCTCTCTCTGTCAAAGCTGAAACCATCAGCAAGAACTCCGAAGAAATTGCGTACACCTACTCTATCACAAAAGCCACTGCTCTTTTAAATGACTGGCCGAGCCCTTCGACACTCTGTGGGGCGGAGCTGTGCAGATTGTGTGTATAATAGCATGGGAGAAGCATTGACGTCGCGAGCTGAATGTGCGTCATCCAGACGGCGCTTGAGGCATTTTAACTGAAAAAAAAAAACATGTAACAGGCGGAGCTACATGTGTTGAACTGTCCAAATGTCATAAGCGTTTCTTTTCAGGGTACGGCGCCTATTCGAACAAGCAGCATAGACGAAGTGCCGCAAAGCAGCGTCGCACTTTTGCAAAGAGAGCCTGCTCAAAGTAGTCGTATTTCCTCTATGGCGGTTTTCGCGGCACTCATGTTATGGACCCTCGCTGACACGTCGGTGGCTACTGGCATTCAGAGTCCGTTCGATGACATCGATGTGGACCTTTCTGTTTTCCAAGACCCTTGGCCGGTGAATATTTCCCATAGTCATTCTCAACCCAGCAATGCTAGCTTCACACCTGAAGGTTTGCGTTTATTTATTTATTATTTATTTATTTATTTATTTATTTATTTATTTATTTATTTATTTATTATTATTATTTTTTTATTTATTTATTATTAAAAGCTGAGATGTTTATGTCGAGCGCAGTCTGTCCGCTCTGGACAAAAATGAACATCGTCATTAATATGTAAAATATGTAAATGTAAAATATGTAAGCTGAGCCGTACTGATAACGTGCTCTCTTCAGTTTTGAGCGTGTGAGTCTGCTTTTCTAGTACTTTTGATAACTGCAACAGGGCAGGTACAAAATCTGGAATTAAGGCCACTGAAACAAAGAAAAATAGCGAAAACGAACTAAAAAAGGAATCGTCGCAAATATGTATGACCTAGGAGCAAACCATTTGACAAGAAAGTTGGCGCACCAAATTTTTTTTTATTGCACCAAATAAAGCAGTAAATGTTAATTCGAGGTAGCATTACGAATTGTGTATAAGCGCTTGCGCGTGCTTTCTTCTTCAGATTATAATAATACCAAAGACGTGTATCTTGGACGTGTATCCGAGAAAAACGCAACATACGAATGCGTAAAGTCTCGGTATTGGGATTATATAGCATATATGCAACAGTCGACCGATCTCTCGATATTTACAAGCCCACCAAAGGTAAGATCTTTAAAATTGTGGACAGTGAAGTCGGAGAGATGACGAGATAATAGGAAGGAACTAATGCCGCTTTTAAAGTACGCACTATCTCAGCTATTCATAACAAGCGAGGAAAGGAATACAACTGGAACAGAAAGAGAGAGAGAGAGAGCAGTAGCAGCTTTTCGGGACCACTGTGGACTGTTGCACAGCACGATTTGACGCAACAATGTACACTCTGGCCATAACTATAATAGGAGCAACACTACGAACGTAACTGAAATCGCATTATCTAAAAGCATATTAAAAAACTCTCCGCACGCTTCAGTCGTATTTCCAGAATGTTTCCGGAAACGATCCAATAAGCAGCGTGGGGCATAAAGACAAGTATGTGGAATGTGCAGAATGGATCCGTTTATATAAACACTTGTATCTTGTAGTACGTGTGGAGGTGCGTAAATCATTGTCATCGGGATCATTTTAGAAATTTGAACGGAAAGTGTTGAGGATTCCTAATGTGCAGGAAAATATGAGTTTAGTGCATGACGTCTATTGTGTATTTTTATTTATTTATGTATTGATTTATTTTAAAATGTGGGTGTTGGTCTTCAAACAGGCCGCGACGTTGTCTCACAGACTGCTAACGGGAAGGTAGTCCAGGCGAGGCATTTGGGCGTGTCGTACCTCAAGTGCAATTTATTTATTTATTTATTATTTATTTATTTATTTATTTATTCATTCATTCATTCATTCATTCATTCATTCATCATTTATTTATTTATTATTATTTATGTATTTATTTATTTATTTATTTATTCTGTTGTACGCACAATATCTAGCAGCGTGTGCAAGTACGTACACAAGACAATAAATACAAGAAGGGCGGAACTGCACTCAAAAGTTTCCTCACGCCCCCCCCCCCCCCCCCCCTTCCCCCAGCGCCTTAAAATACAAAGCAGAAGGTCAAAACGTTGTTCTGTTATGCTTAAATCATATAGTCGAACAGCATTCTCAGAATTTCGGCGCAGGCAAGAAGCTTTCATGAAAGATGGGCCTCAATATGTACACGTCCCTTGGGTTACAGTATTATCGGCCAGTGTATTCAAATCTACCGTAGTTCTAGGAATGACGGAATACTTGAAGCAGCTCACGCGTGTTGCGCACGGAGCTACAGCGAATGTCTCTATCTGGTAGTTAACCTTGTCGGTGGAAAGGCGAGACATGACGGTCTTGTACCGACCATGCAGTAGCTGGCAAAACAACTTGAACGACACACAGAGTCTATCTGTCATATACGTTTCCACGTAGCCTCTCTGATGCCGTCATAGCGCTCCGCTGTCGACGCCATGCGAGAGTGTTCGCTCCTCGCCTTTCCGTCCATGCTCAGGCGCTCAAAAACGTAAAAAGTAGCAGTGCAATACATTTAGATCCTGTGTTCACAGGAGCCTCGATGGATCATAGGCACCGTTACTGGGATACCTGAACAGGGTGTTGCAGGCCCGTTTAAAGGGCGCACCGGCGATTCTTCAGTTTCCACTGATCGTAATGAAATTTTCAACGTGTATTACCTCGGTACTGTAATAACATATATCAAACCAGGCGGTTGCTGGAAATGAAATTAAACATTTTTAGCGGATTTTGTGCGGCCACCCTGTGCTTTTGACGTGATCGCCTTCAACGCTGCCTACTCGAGCCTGCGGGCCTTCAAAAGCACAACGGTGATACTACAGCGCTCAAATCGGTGCTGTCAGTTTCAGAAAAGCTGGCATAACTCAATACATCGACGGACGATCTCGCCACTGTCATTTTCTGGCACCAGCTCAATTTCTGATGGCGAGGAGATGCTGTGACATCATCGCATACGTGGTACGAAGCATCTACCTGTTTCGGTTTCTGTTTGAACAAGCTTTCGGTCACTTACTTAGATTATTGGTGCGTTTCTGAGCAAATTGAACCTTCGTGGCTGCTACAGCACTATCAGCACCATACGAAAACATCGATGTCAAAACATGGTAAAAAAAAACACCGGAGTTACCCTTTAAACTAGTACCATGGTCCTTTTTTCTTAATGAGGCCCGTGTGCTGTGCGATGTCAGTGCACGTTAAAGAACCCAGGTGGTCGAAATTCCGGAGCCCTCCACTACGGGTCTCTCATAATCACAACTGGTTTTGGGACGTAAAACCCCACATAATAACAACAACCTTTTTCTTAAGCCCTCGGACTGTCAGCGTCTCCTGTCGTCGTCGTCACAATAAAGCAAACTATTAAGTAGCTGTGCATACTGCTTGTATCAGAACACTAGTCGAACACGAAGTGCTGTCTGACTCGATCGCGCCGTTCTTTGTAAGAGTATTTATTTTAACCAGGATCAGATACAACTGCTTTTTGTGTACCCCCGCGGTTCCATTATAGGCCAAACTTCTTGCTCGAGCATTGATGGTCACTTCATGTCAGCATCTTTATGAATACCCTTGTGTTCTGACCTTTCTTCCCAAAGTACTTAATAAAGGTGCCTTAATTTCCACGTGCCGCTCCTCTTGTTTACAGATCCTTAAATATGTCGCTAAACGTCATATACAACGACTCAGAAAAAGACGTAACTTACTATGCTCGAAGTCATTTCAAAGGGTAAGTTTTTTTAAAAGCGTTCATGATGTCTCCATTCTTTACAGTTTCTATGACATATTTTAACAAGCATATAGCTCCACACTCAAAATGCTTCGCTGTGCACAAGAGCATCCGACTACCTACGGCCCCTCGCAGTGCGCTGGGTTCGTGATCAAAATTTTCCGTGCAGTACACCTCACGACTCGAGCTGGCGCTTCACTGGCGCCACTGCTGGCGCCATCATAAGTGGGTGGATGAAGATTTCCAAGAAGTACTCCTACCGATAACATCCCAAACTTGCTCATATGATGATTTAATGATGAATAATCCGCGGTGTTAAATTATATGCCCATCCAAACAAATAAAGGATTCGCTTGAAACCACTTATTTCATACCGGTTCTTCCTTTGATCGAAGCGACATTGTTTGGAACTTCTTTTGGAACACACACACACACAAACAGACACACACACAAGCACGCACGCACGCACGCACGCCGAAAGCCGTCAACGCGAAATGAGCGCAGTACAAAGGAGGCGACCGCCGCCGCCTCTGGTTTGTGAGAGAGAGGACAACTAAATAGCTCCACTATTGTGAAACCTCAGAAAGTGCGTAAAACGGGCAATTCTGGAGCCCTAGCGCGCGATTTCTCCTAGGGAGGAGAAATCCTAGGGAGGAGTGCTCCTAAGCAGGACAACGAAGCACATCATCTGTCAGTGCATTACATATGTAAGATGACATGCTCGCTGCCGCGTAATCTCACTCCTTGTATCCTAACGGCCGCTGTTGTTAGTAACCAGGTGTTGTTGTAACTAGGAGGGAATATAAAGCGCGTGTTTTGTGCGCATGGTGACGTGAAAAGCTTTAAGTGTCAATTTAAATGCTATGTGTACGCCTTATAGTTAAGAAGCACGTAACTCACAAATCTACGCGTTTCAAAGATCGCGATCTAGATCAAAGTGCGATTTGTGAGGCATCGGCGCAGCGATACCGCGGAAACGACGGGGATGTTTTCAGACACACTAGTGTATGCGAGAGAGACGCAACGTGTAATAAGCAGTTAAGATTCACTATCGATTTTATAATGAAAACGTTGGGCGGAGCTGCGAAATCTTCACTCTCTCCTAGTAATCATATTATTATAATATCAACCGTTCGCAGTATACAAAGTCTTCATAAATCTTTCTGTTAACCTCGATATTTTTCCCAGGTCACTGCCAGCGTTTTCCTCCGTGTGTTGCACTCTATTAACGTATAGTGCCGTACACTGTACAAATTCTTCCCTTTTCGCCCTTCAGCTTGTCATACGCACAGTTGTATATGTGCGGTTATATAACAGCGAAAGTGTTCATTGTCGACTGCGCCGTTGTCGAGCTGCTTGACGTCAAGCAAGAGCGAAAAGGCCGCCCATTTTTGCCGTCGTCCCGCTACTACATTGTGACACTCTGCCCTGAACCCATTGTTACACGATGGTGTTTATTCAAAGCCCGATTCAGTCATTGGGCATATTGAATACAAAAAAAAAAAAAAAGAATTGTTATAACAAGCCACTTTCGAGAACGTTTCGAGAACGTTCGGTTTTTTCACCATGTTCTGATATCGATGTTTTCCAATGGTATTGCAGTACTGTAACCGCTAGGGCGGTTCAATTCGCTCAGAAACGCACCAATAATTTTAAATAACCGACTGAAAGGCGTGTTCAAACCGAACCAGAAACGGGCAGACGCTTCGTGCAGCTTATGCGATGATGTCACAGCCTCCCCGCCATTAGAAGTATGGAGCTGGTGCCAGAAAAATGACAGTGGCGAGGCCATCCGACGATGTATCGAGTTATGCCAGTTTTCTGAACTTGAAAGCGACGATGTGAGCTCTGAAGTATCGTCGTGTTGCTCTTGAATGCCCGCAGGCTCGGGTACGCTGCGTTGAAGGTGGTGACGTGAAAAATACAGGGTGACCCGTAGGGGAATTCGCTAAAAAATTTTAAAATCCATTTCCAGGAAAACTAAATGATTTGCAACCATCCAGTTTGGCATATATTATTAACAGTACCGAAGAGAATACATATTGAATATTTTACGAAGATCAGTGGGCACTGAAAAATCGCCGGAGTTGCCCTGTAAGGCTTAAATTTCTTTAAAAATCCCCCATTCGGCGACCTATATCTGCATTCACTGAATTTTTTTGCTTGAGCATGCCGCGCTTGTATTCAGTTATCAATCACTTTTTTAGTTGTTTTAGGTCGTATGAAATGATATTTTTGTGTGGTTGTTGGGTTTATGAGCACCTAGTGTTTCTGGCTTTTCTTTCACTTCCTGCAAACACCTTTATATCTTTTCATGTGACCTAAACGTGCAGCGTTTCTGACTCCTTCCAGAAACTTTCAACTCGCATCCACAACTGTGACTCTTGATGACTCTCCAACATGAAAAATTACACTTTCCTTGTACTCTACGGTGACGAGTACTGCTTAATCCTGGGTGATGTAGTTAACAAAACAGGTAAGAGTGAAGGAAATCGAGGGAATTGAAAAACGTTGGGAGTTGCGGCAAATATATTTCTTTTTTGTTACTCGTCAGGACACGTCTTGATGACTGAAACAACTCAAATAACACGACAGATATACAACTTGATATTAAACTGATCATTTGGATTTCTAAATTACAGCTTCAGAGCCTCAGTAATTAAAATTACGCTTTTGTAACATGAGACGGCTAATGCAGGGTTTCAAATCCGCAAGGTATCATATTATTTATCTGACCTTCGCATACACAATGTTGAGCAGTTATTACGCATTTACTTTGATTGCGATGCGGGTAAGCGCCGCAGGTGACTTCTTATGCAAGTGACTTCGTCATCTCATTGATAGGATGTATCAGTCATGTTCATACATTCGTAGCCATTCATGCATGCCCAATCTTGAGATGCACTAGATACGCCTGTTTTCTCTTTTTTTTAAGCCGCCACGAGCTCGGTAACATTCCGCTTCGCATGAAATAGTCATTGAAGACTAAGCTGATGTTACGCTTCTATGAAGTATTTGGAAGGTTCGAACTGGAGCTCTCATTTATAAACCGCTTGGGTTATCAATAAAGATCATGCCCCTGGCCGGTGTGGACGCCTTTCCTTGCGATCGAAAATGATCGTAATTAATGCACACTCGAAGAGGGATCATCTCGGTTGGACTCTAACGCTTAAAGTGCAACTCACTAAGTTAGAGGCAAACAATAAACGCGCCGGATAGGTTGTTGAGGTATACAGCCGTACAAAACAGAACTCGCATCGAAGCTGAATGGCAATTGAAAGTGACGGTGCAGAAGCATTTTCATTCGGTTTACATCGGTGCAGTGATATGGATCGGTTAGACCGCGATTGAAATTGTCCCTTCTTCCGTTATTTCACAGCCTGGGTGTAGTTCCGGCAGACTTGGTGTCTTTGAGTAGCTCGTGAGGGTTTCTTGATCAGCAGCCAGCTCTTATGAGATCACGTACTCCGTGTCGCCATCGGCAAAATGGTTTTCTAAGCTCGCCGCGATAACTGCTAGTGGCGCTGGTCAACACCGTTTCCAGTATTATACGCATATAATCCCTATTGAAGTGTACCAGGGAACGACCACCTCCGTAGCTCGGTTGGTATAGCATCGGACGCGTTATCTGAAAATGGTAGCAGGATCGGTACCTGCCGACGGCAAGTGCTTTTCGTGCACTTTAATTCCTTTCCATTTATGTCACAGTTACTACATTATAGTTAAAAACTACAATCCATGTCTTCTATGCCTTCCTTGGCTTCCTTGTATGTTAGCTTCGTTAGTTTGTGTCTTACGATTAAACGAGCCCTTGACAAATTCTCATTCTTCCGTTAAAGGTGTTATTATGCAGCATGCAGTTTGAACATCCAATACAATTTGTCAATCTGACGCCAGCTATATAAGGGAAAATAACCATTATGCTCCCGTCATACTGGTGCATTTCCCAGTGATAACTGAACCAGTATCGAGGAGAACGCTTGCTTGAACATATGTGTGAAACTGGAACACGGGCAATTGAAATGTCAACACAGTTGCGGACGCGATTTCTCATTTTCCGCCATAAACACATACATTCGAGACCATCAGGCAAATTCCAAAAGGCGCTGCCAATCTAAGCCACGACCAAATAGATTGTGGCTAAGTACAGCAAGCTAGTCACAAAAAAAAAAAAAATTGGAAGAGAAATCGCAAATGGCGCACAAAAAGATTGAAGTCGTCATGTGATTGAACTGCTCGGCGTGAGGTAAGGACGCGCATGCACGATGATCAAGTGCCAGAGTACCTCAGCGCAAACACATTCAATGTTAACATGGCAAGCAATATTTCAGTTACGTGTTCAGCTTCGCTGTTCGTGTACGTGTTCAGCTTCGTGTTTCAGCTTCGCTGTACGACGGATTTTACTGCGTGGAACTGGGGTTACATTTATTTTGGTTACATCTTTGAAGCTGTAATTTTGATTGTAGCCGGTTACCTATTAGATTATTAGAGTGAAGAGATTGTAAATGTCATCATCACCAGCAGCATCCTGCCCATGCTCACCGCAGGGCAAAGGCCTCTCCCGTAGATCTCAATTTATCCCTGTCCTGAGCTAGCTGCGGTCATGTTATCTCCGGAAACTTCTTGACCTATCTGCCCAGCCAACTTTCTTCCGTCTTCAGCCACGTTTGCCTTCTCTAGGGATCCACTCTGTTACCCTTGATGACTAACGGTTATCCTGCTTTCAAATTACGTGCCCTACCCATGCCCATATCATCTTGATTTCTACTAGGATGTGATTGGCATGCGTTTGTTCCCTGACTCACCCTGCTCTCTTCTTGCCTCTTAACGTTACACCTGTAATTTCCGTTCCACTGCAAGTTTCACCGCCCTCAATTTAAGTCAAACTTCTTTAGTGAACCTGCACATTTCTGCCCATAGGTGAGTACCGGTAAGATGCAGCCGTATACGCTTTCCTCTTGAGGGTCAATGGCAATCTGCTATTCATTATCAGAGAATGCCTGCAGTATGCACTCCGCCCCATTCTCATCCTTCTAAATTATCTCAGCCTCATGCTCCGGATCAGGGGCCACTACCTGGCCTAAGTAGATATACTTGCATACTCTTTCCACTGCCGCGCTACCTATCTGGAACTGCCGTGCTCTTCCGAGGCCATTGAACATTACTTTTGTCTTCCGCATAATAATTTTCGAGCCCAGAGTTATACTTTGCATTTGTTGTTATTAATCATGCTTAGGAAATTCGTCCCCCGAGTTGCTTAACAAGGCAATGTCATCAGCAAATCTGAGGTTACTGAGACACGCTCTATTAACCCTTACGCTCATCTGTTCCCAGTCAAATGTTCTAAATACCTGCTGTAAACAAGCTGTGAATGTAATGGGTTACTTTTTTAGCAAGATGTACAGGCTTCATTCTAACAGTGTTGCTAAATGAAGCAGCGGATTCTAGAGTTGGCAATTATGAGAGAAAACGATTTGCGCTAACTTACATTGATTCTAGGGCTTCCACACGAATTACATTTTGCCACGATTGATGGATGCTGTAATAATTACTATATGAATTTGCTTCTACTTCAATTTGCAGCGTTCACCAACTGCTCATTGTGGTTTCCGAAGAAGAGTTGGTTGAGTCCACCAGTATGTTGCGAGTTTGTGTTCCTCATCTTATGTGGAGAAGGCACTAAGGTTGTCTCGCAATCGTGTCTGCACTAAGACTAAATAGCAAAGTCATTAAAGCAACGGAAGGTGGAAGCAATAATGGTGGTCACCGTTTCATTGGACGGAAAATTGGGCAGTACCCAAGCATTTGTCGGAATCAACGTCATGCGAAGCAGACAGATAGAAAATTGCCTGCGCCGTACTGTGTGCCATTCAACCGAGTGTTACAAGTGGGATCAACGTTCTTGTGCAAATTTAGCAGTTGCATGTGTAACATGGGCTTAACAGCCCCGTCCACAGCCATGAGGCGACTAAGGGTAGTCCATAATACGACGTAACGTCGGCCTTCCTGTCAGTGCACGTAGGTCTTCTTTGTTGAAGTGAAATGCACGCCATAGGTTGCTGATGTACTTAGCATAAGTTTCGTATTGCTGGAGTGTTCTTACGGGGTCGAGCATAGCTGGACAAAAACATGCTGAGTACATAGTAGTGAACGTTAATGTTTCTTACATTTCTATGATAGCGGTTAAGACACACTACAACCGCAATCGACGTTAGACAAGCACCATCACCGCAACTGCTGATGCAATAGGTTTATTCATAGGACTTACCGCGTAGGAAGGGCTATGCAGTGATCAAGTAGTAAGCGTGCTTGCTTCGCCTCAGGGACATAGGTTCGAAATCGAACCCGGGCCCGCGAAGTGTCAAGAAAGCACGCTACCACCAAGCCACGGCGGGCTCTTGCACACGGACCATATAGGAAAATAAACTTTGTTATTATGGTGCTTCTGTTGTCCGTTATACGCTGTCATGGCAGTGTAATATATGCGTTTTACTGTCACTCGGCATGACTTTGTCCAACTTTGCTCAATCCAGCAGGAATACTTCAAGTAACGACGCTTGTGATGCGCACATTAAGCGTAGCCTGCATTTCTATTCGGCCATACAGACGTCTGTGTACTAACGGGAGTGCCAACATCACGTCTATCCATGAGCTACAATTCAGTCGCCACGGTGCTGAAGATGTTCCTGGTTAGCACCATGTTAAGCATGCACTTACTCGTGTACTTTGCACAAAGATGTTCATCATGTTCGTAACACATGTCTGAATGCCAAACAATTGGTCATAAGCAATTTCCTCGCTATTTGCTTCGCACGACAGCAATCCGCACAATTCATGGGATCTGCAGGATTTTTTTCACCATATGCAATGTATTCTTTCCAAAATCTTTGTCTTACAATAAACGTTTCTATGTGTTTGCGATACACTATGTCCTCAATTTCTTCTACTGCTGTTTGTCACTGCTGTTTGTCACAGTCTAGAATTTCATTTTATGAAATTACCATTTCACTCGCTTAAAGCCTACAAACGTTTATTTTTTTTTTTATGGCTTCAGGTATTAATATGAGTGTCTTTCTGGTCACAAACACGCTATCTCATGGAAATCTTGGTCTGATTCACTTCGCGGTGGACTACTTCCGGCCAGATATTTTCAATATTTTCAGCAGGTAGCTTAATACAAATTTTAGTAAGTGCATGAAAACATTTGAAAATGTCCGAGGAGTATCGAAGACGAGCGTTTCATGGGCCATATCGGCGTGATTCCGCTGCATTGTCCCCAGCTGCACGAGCTTGTCGCTTTTGGTGCCTTGCTGTTGTTGTTGTTGTGGCCTCTATGGTGCCTTGCCGTGGTCTGGTGTTCCGGCCCCGACACATGCTTGGTGTCCGGGGTGTGCAACCTGCAGCGAGCGCGCGTGCACAGCAGCGCGTTGTTCCTGCACCTGAGCACGTAGTCAAGCGAGCCTTGGCACGACTAGCGGTTCGCTACGGCTGACCAAGCGCTTTCTTTTCAAGTGTTTCTCGAGCTGGAACCTAAAAGCACCATACGGGCGTTACTCAATAACTTTTTTGACGTCCCGAAATAACTACGGCTTGGACCGATTTCGAATTTCGATGTTCATTACAGCGTGCACCCGTCTTGGTAGCTGAGCAGGCGAGGCAGCATTTACTGTGAAGCTCAAGGACGCGGGCTCGGTTACACCGTTCTCCAGTACGCTCCATATCATCGCGGTTTCGGTGCGTAAAACCCCATGAATGCTAAGTAGTAGAGAAAGCTTCATTTCGCTTATTTAGAAGCATCTCAAGCACTCACTGATTTTTTTTGTTAATTTCATATATAATCTTATATACATAATCTTCCAGTTACTCTGACGAAGGCAGGCCCACCTGCCGAAACGTCAGTAAAAGTTGTGTTTCGAACGTTTGTCGCCCATCAAAGCCTCTTAGCCGTCCTGTGAAGAACGCCTGTCCCGTCTCCTACGTTCTCGCCAGCTCGCCCGCATAAGCACCGGAGAAAGCCAACAGGACCGCAAGAATAATTATGACGCCTGTCGTCGCGTCGTGTTCTTCCGCCCTAGCGGTTAAGTGCTGCTCAATACCCCAACTCGCAATGCTGGCTTGTGTGACAAGTTTCACCTACACCGTCTTAGCGCAGACGTATCCCATGAATTATCGCGTGGCCCCTGCTGCTCATCCAACTGGCCGTCGCTGCCGCGCAAACGAAGTCGTTAACGTTTCGAGTACGAAGCCTTTGACAAGGCGCGCTCTGTCCCTTTATGTTGCGGCCAGTATGGCCGCTCATGCACCGGGGAAGTTAGCGTCACATAGTTTTCCGCTTCATGGATCGTGGGTCACCATCTGGAGTCTGATCGGTGCTTTGGGCGCGGCCGGTTCATCGCATCGTCGAGGCCTAATAAATGCACCGTGCCAAACACATCGTCACGATAGGGAAATTTAGCGTGCCCGGTAAACTGGTATACGCAGAGGCGTATACTGGACACGGGCGGGATAGCGTATAGCATTGTTTGTCACATTCAATTGACGCCTGCTATGCGTGATAAACAAAACAAGCAAAACCTCGTGGTCTATGCCCTCCGAGATTCTGGCAGCCACTGCCTAAGCCTACAGCCTCGACAATTTTAGTGCGGTGCTCAGAAACGGTGCCGAATTGTCAAGGATGCTTTACTGTCAAAGCTTCATGATACAAAGCTAAAGCAAACAGACCCGTCAGTTAGTAATTCGAGGGCTACAGAGCGCGCCACGACCACTCGAAGATCCGAAGCGGACGGCATACGTTCCGGACGGGCGGCCATGTTCGCGCGTGCGCTGTTTACACCCGGTATACCGCTCTACGCAAAGTGTTTTGCGCACGTAAGGGTATCGTATACGTTAACATTCTGCGCATGCGCTGTGTGTTCCACGGTAACGTTAACCTTAACGCTAAATCCTTGCGTTTGCTGCTTTCCGATATACTAAAATCACTATTGCGGTTTAGTGGAAACGCTAAAATTCCCCAATATATCAAAGCAAAAGCTACGAAGCTGACCTTTCCTTAGTCCGCAACGCCGGGAATGACGAATGCTGAGTATGTCTCCAACCTTTTCTGCCAACATAACCTGTTAACTGCGTTGTGATTTGTCGATCCGAATCCCTGCCACTGTCAGCCGGAGCTTTGGATGGGCCAAACACCAAGGAGGCATCGGGAGTCTCTGAGCAAGCGTATAGTCCGTTGGGAGGCACTCGCAGTATGCCGATATCCTCTTACAAAAGGAGCCATATCCGGTCGGTCTTCTGGAGGCGAGGCGAGGTGATAGGCACGAGCAAGGTGTTGAGGTACAGCGCGGCAATCCAAGGTCGATATCGAGTGCCTGGCCCTGAGAACTCACGACTGTGCGTAGGTTAGTTTTGCAGGTGTCCGTCAGCACCTGCAAGCTGAATCACAGCCTTCAGGTATTCGAGAAACAGCGCCCTGTAGCTGCAGCATGGCTTGCACTGACGTACACCACGTTTTCCCTCCGAGGAATTGGAACAGATGTGAGGTGGCCGTTAGACGTTTTTGAGACCGGCCCCACAAGGAGTCCAACAGAGGTCTCTATCGATGATGACTCCCAAGAATCTGCGTCCTATAACAAACGTTTCACCTATTGATAGATTTGGCATATGCTGCCACTGGCTTCCGCATGAAAGCTTCCAGTGCCGATTTCTTGGCCGAAATCACAGTTTCTTGTCCACTAATTAATGTGGTACGCCGATACTGAAGTCGCGGCTTTTTGACAAGTGCCTGAGAACGTGTCACCTCTGTCGTCCAAACACAGGTGTCGTCAGCTTAGATTTATATCTGAACAGAACCTGTTATACGTTTCAGGAGACCAATTTAAAAGCAGGTTGAATAATGTGGGGCTCAAGACGCCCCCTTGAGTAACACCACTCTGTGTGCAGTGCTGATAAGTCGGCCCATCGTCGGTTTGGACAAAGGAGGATCTCATCTGTAAGTAGCAACGAATCCAGCGGTACACTCAGCCACATGACCGACAGACTTGAAGGCGTCGAGTCTGGCCTCGTTAGAAACGTGGTCATAAGCGCATTTCACATCCAAAAATAGTGTCGCGGTTAATCGTCTGCTCAATTTCTGGTGCTGAACATACGTTGCGATGTAATTAACGTTGTCATTGAAGCAATGAAGGCGTCGAAAACGAGCGAGAAGGGTGCTTAGGCTCCCCGGGATAGCACTCCTTGCCTAGTAACGTTGGGACCGATAGCATAAATCCGTGACGCTGGGTCACGTGGTGCGCCATCCGCCGCGAAAGACTTTATATATATATATATATATATATATATATATATATATATATATATATATATATATATATATTACTAGACATGACGCAGCTCATTTTGCATGACCCATAACAAGAAGGAATATATTTTTGGGTTTGCTGATGAACAGGATACATTTTCGGGGATAGCAATAGTAAGTATAATAGGTGCCTTTACCGAAAATGTTTTTTTTTTCTTAGCTGGTCGCGGTTATCTGCCTAACTCTAGCTATTGCAGGTGCTCTCTGATAAAAGCAACTTATAATAACTATTGAACCAATTCACAGTGGCGACTTAAATTCGCGACGCCGCAATGCAATCTGCTGAATTCTTCGTACACACGTTCGACGCGATGTCCCAAACCGCGGCTACCGTGCACTGACGAGCTGCAATTCCTATCGTCACCTTACGTTCATGCGGTTCTTGAGCGAATCTTGTTTTTGTCGCTCAAAAAGGAACACGCACATAATTGTTGCGGCTTGCGATGGCTTTCGATGTCGCGTGTTCATCGTACTAAGTTGATGGGTACACCGGTTCGGTGAACATCGGCGTCGCCCTCTCGGTTGAGGAAACACCCAAATTTTTTTATAGTAAGCCCCCGCGACAGTTTTGGCGAATAGCCTTGCTTCTCATTTATCACAGTGCGCTGCTGCTGATGATGATGACGATGGTGCTCCTGAAAACCTACGGTACTACCTACGGCGCTCACCCACCAGGGGGGATTGGCCAAGAGTTAATTACGTTTTGATTTGAAATGATTGAAAGGAACTGACAGAAAAAAGGAGGATTTGGAGGGAATTTGATTAGTGCACCTGCGCTTCGTTCTTTACACTAGACATATACGACCCTTAAAGAGGGCTTCGATGGCGCGTTGTCATGTTGCCGCCGTCGGATCTCCGGTTTTTTTTTCGTGCTTATCTATTATACAACATTCCTGCGACACTACTGTCAAAAAAAAAAATCCTTCGGTGGTTATAATTTGCATATAAGCCAAAATTTAGATTTATAGAAGTTTTGACGCAACAAGTAAATTGCCGATTTTACCGACTTCGTTATACCGAGGTTTCACTATACCTTTACTACAAACTGGAAAGCATATGTAAATCTCACCGAACCCCTTGTTCGGCACATTTAAAGGGCAACCCCGGCGGTTTCTTCACCGTGTTTCGGTATCAATGTCTTCCAATAGCACTGATAGTCCTGTAACAGCCACTGTGGTTCATTTTGCTCAGAAGCGCACCAATAATTTTAAATAACCGACTGAAAAGTGTGTTCAAACCGAAACCGAAACAGGTAGACACTTCGTGCAGCGTATGCGATGACGTCACAGCCTCCCCGCCATCAGAAATATGGGACTGGCGCCGGAAAAATGACAGTGGCGAGGTCATCTGACGATATAGTGAAGGTCCCATGACACCAAAATTTCAAACGCGAGATGCTTGCGTTAATTGGTTTTCCTGCATACGAAGGCAATCTTGACCAAGTATTAGTGGCGAACGTCGCCTCTAAGTAATTTTAATATGGTTTCAAAGTAAGCGGGAATGCTCATCCGAGCTTGCAGCACCTCGCGACATCGCCACTAGTGTGACGCAGTTAGTTGGCCATCTGTGACGTTTCACTTTTGTAAGTTGATATCGTGACGTCACAGAGAGACACGGGCGCGCCGCGCTATGGCCTCCGAGCGTAGCCTCCAAGATCGGCTCTCGCAGCCGATCGCGGAGGCCACGCCAAAAGCCGTATTTTTCTGCTTCCTCTCCGTGTTGGTCGCTCAAGCGTACATTGTACACACGCTATGATGCAAAGCGAGTGTGGCGAGCTGGTCTGGCGCTCGCGCTCTCCGCAACGTCACCGAATCTTGAGCTTAAGTGATCAGTGCATGCGCTCACTTCCGACAGCCGCCGCGCTAGCCCCGCGGCGCTAGTTTCTTGTAGTTTTTGGCGCGCGTTTCGTAGCTTCATTAAAACTGAACAAAATTAACGATGCTGCGACTAATTAGACTTCACGCTGGAGAATTTGCCACTCCATGCCGTGATTACAAGACACTGTTCTACTCATTAGAACATAAAAGTCTCCAACAAAAAAATAGCTGTCATGGGCCCTTTGAGTTATGCAAGCTTTTCTAATTTTGATGACGACGACTTGAGCGCTGAAGTATCGCCGTTTTGCTTTTGACGGTCCGCTAGCACAGGTAGGCAGCGTTCAAGGTGATGACATCAAAAACACAGGGTGATCCCCGTGAGAATCCGCTAAAAAATTTAAAATTCATTTACAGGAAAACTAAATGACCTAAAACCGCCTGTCTTCGCATATATTATTACAGTACCGAGGTAGATATACGATGAAAATTTTTTTGAGATCAGTGGACATTGAAAAATCGCCGGAGTTTCCTTTTCAAGGGGAACTCTGGCGGTTCTACCACCATATTCTGATATCGCTGTTTTCCAATAGTACTGATAGAGCTGAAGCAGCCAGGGTCAGTTTGCTCAGAAACTCACCACTAATTGCAAACAACCGAATGAACGGTGTGTTCAAACCGAAACCAAAACGGGTAGACGCTTCGTACAGCGCATGCGATTACGTCACAGCCTCCCCGCCATCAGAAATATGAACCGGTGAAGCTGGTGCTAAAGAAAAAATAAATAAAAGTGGGCATGTCATCCAACGATGTATTCAGCTCTTATTTGTGAACTGGACAACGACCATTTTAGCGCTGAAGTATCGCCGTTTTTTTTTTAAACGGCCCAACTACTCGGGTAGGCAACGTTGCATGCAATGACGTCAAAGCACAGGATGGCTGGCGCGGGAGTCAGCTAAAAATTTTAAAATTCACTTTCAGGAAACCTAAATGACCTGCAACCGTCTGGCCTGGCTTAAGTTACTGCAGTACCGAGAACATATACTGAAAATTTCGCTGAGATCAGCAGACAATGAAAAATCGCCAGAGTTGCCCGCAGAGTTGCCCTAAAGGCAAACTGGCGATTTTTCGAAGTCAATAGATCTCGATAAAACTCGCTGGGTATGTTCCTTGGCACACTTCCATCAGTTGTGCAAGATTACAGGCCTGAGATGCTCAGATTGCTTGCAATTAACTTTTTACTGATTACCTCAAACCATCCACCTGGCTTCCTACCATTACTGGCCACTGCCTGCTGATGTCATAATTGGCAAAGCGACACAAGTGCACAGGTACCATACCATGGCTTTCAAAATCTGGGCAATATTTTGATATTTAAAAATTGTATTTGCCGAGTATTTCTACTATCAGGAGTGTAACAAGAGTGCCTTAGGAACATAGAATCGCCATTACATTGACATGGCCAAAAGATCGCCAGGGTTGGCCTTTAAAAAGAGCAATGCAACAAAACATCGTGAGCAACACTGTAGTCCACCATGCTTCATTTATTGAAATTATTTTCTGAAAACAATGTGTTGCACTGGCACAGGAAAAACAAGGCTTCAAAAGCATCAATGTCACAACACAGGGGTGAGCATAACACAAGAGCCTTACACCTGCCAGATGCCCACAGAAAGTAAACAATGAAATGCTCACAAGTAAGCCTACATCAGCAGAGGCTCTTTCTCAAACACACCTGTAGAACAGACAACAGTGAAAAAAAAAGTATGTATAGTAGAGATGCTCACGACAAACTGTACCTGCCTAATATAGGTCATACAAAAGTGCTTCTCCAGCCAATGCTGCCCTCACTACATTAACATACAAAAAACAAGTGCCCGCTAATGATTTACTGTGCTGCTAAATGTCTTGCATTGTACATACAACATTCCATGAAGCTCTGTGCATCAATTGCCAACAACAGACAGCTTTTAGCACAGTAGAGATGCACTAACATAAAGTGAAATGCAGGAAGATGTAGACAAGAACAGCAGGGATAGTGGAGGCAACTTGTCAGTGCTTCAGACGAAAAAGTGTGCATAGCTCTCATTTCAATGAACCATGCTGTATGGAAATTGGAAAAAAAAAAGGGGGGGAGGAGGGTCCATCAGCTAGCTGAAGAGCTTTGCAGCACAGGGAGTCACCAAGGCTCTAGATTCTAAAGTGTTGCTTTGTTGCCAACACACCTGCTTTTCCTGCCTACATCACCTAGTGCAGCTTCAACCTATGCTAGCACATTCAAGCAATGATAAAACACTAGTGACAAAGCTGTACCATCCATTTGGCTTCTCCAAGGGGGGGTTACATCCAACACACTCCTCCATGAACTCGTGCTTGCCTACAACTCACACTACAAATGTTCCAAGCTTTCTGCTCAATGTACAAATGCTTTCTAAAGACAGCAGTATCAAAACCACTGATCAAACAGGCCATGCACACACAATGCCACTGGGCACCATCACCAAAGCCTAGCAGGAGAAGGGACACATATCTTAAGACTCATTTCATAAAAACAGCTCATTTCAGGTGCATTCGCACACTTCAATACAAAATATAACACTACCTTGTAGAGCCAGGCGACTTCGAGCAAAATGCAGAACGGCTTTAAATATTACATCCGGTGCCTTTTCTTCAGTCATGCCAGTATTTTTCAGATGGTGGAGAGGCATGAACACACATACTTTGAGGGTGCACCAAGGCTCAACTTTTCCATATAAGAGAAGAAAAGCGGCACAGAGTGAAAAAAGGGGCAAAGACAACAGTAAACAGGCAACCATACCATTCTCACAGCTGCCAACTGTGGCTTGTATTTCTGTACAATACTATCAGTGGAACAAACTCATGCAGGCACAAATTAGAGCAATGACTAGATGCCAGCATCCCTTCCAATACATTAGCACAAACACAAAGGCACCTGGAACTAAACATTTCGAAGGCTTCACATGGGGAACTTAGATGCAATGTGCAACCAGGTACTACACTTCTCTGACACTGCATCATGCTGCCTTAAAAAAGCATGATGAAACAGCAGCCTTTCTTAAAAATGTACAGCATCCTGAACATTTCATAAGTTGAGGATACAGCAAGACAAGAACTTTTACATTAAGGTGTTCTGTGAGAAACTGCAGCTTATAATTCCAACTGAAACTACCATGTGAACAAGAAATATGCGACCTGTTCATGTGCAGTAGGTCAGAACACAGTGATTTTTCAATTAATAAATGAGGCAGCAGCAACAAAGGCAGAAAAAAGTAAACAAACATTGATCTCTACATGCACACACAACTGTGCCTCCCAACTCATCCAACCATTAACATTCAAAATGAGGGGGGAGTGAGTTCTTACTCAACAAAAAGAAATGAATGTGTTCTTCCCATGTTTCCTTTTCGTAACAGGGACAAGATGCTATGACACACATACACAAAATGTGCCTGGGACGCGGCATCCAGAAAGGGAGAGAAGAATAAACCACTTTGCGAGAGTTCTCACAATGCACGCGAACAAGGGCCGTTGCATGTCAGGCACGTTGAACCACCAGAAGCTGTCTATGTACTCCTTCCTTTTCATTTTCCTTCCCAAAAGGCTTAGAATGGGCAAGGTAATCCTCAACACTGCGTGCAGTGGAAGATACTTTGTTACAACTTGCGACTGCAAGCATGTTGTCCAAGTCCTGGATCTTGTCAGCCTAGTTGTCTTGCAGAGCCGCCGTATGCTTCCCACTAGAGCTGGATTATGACGTATCACTTGGGTGCATTTTTTTTCTTCATAGACATGCTGAAAGAATAGATCCGCACAGTCAGCACGTAGCAAAGGATGACTGAGAAGCAAAAATGAGCTTACGGACCCCCTTGCTTAACTATAATGCGCAGTTTGTGTAATACAAAACACTAAGCACATGCGTCGAACTTGTAGCACATGCGTCGCGGGATCGAATCCCGGCCGCGGCGGCTGCATTTCGATGGGGGCGAAATGTTGAGGCCCGTGTGCTGTGCGATGTCAGTGCACGTTAAAGAACCCCAGGTGGTCAAAATTTCCGGAGCCCTCCACTACGGCGTCTCTCATAATCAGAACTGATTTTGGGACGTTAAACCCCACAAATCAATCAATCAAATCAATCAAACATTCGCATCTCATTAGCCAACAATGCAAAAGTAGGAAAGCGATGCATGCTTCCCTTGGCTCCTGAGGCTACCAAACTAATTACTTACATACTGTACATTCCTACATTACTAGAGAAGGCAAGCATGGCAGGGGGCGGCAGAAAGTTAGGTGGGCGGATGAGATCAGGAAGTTTGCTGGGATAAATTGCGCACAGTTAGCACAGGACAGGGATACAGCAAAACCTCGTTATAATGAAGTTGAAGGGGGAGTGGTAATTAATTCATTATAGCCAATACTTCGTTATAACCAATATGAATTTCATCTATAGGAATTTCAAGGGGAACTGCAATTACTTCGTTATATCTGATAGTTCGTTATAACGAGGTTCTACTGTAATTGGATATCTGTGGGAGAGGCCTCTACGTTGCAGTGGGTGTAGACAGGCTGATGATGATGATGATGATATACCATATTTACTCGTGTAATAAGCGCACATTCTCCTCCAAAAGGCAGCAGCAAAGTTAGGGAGTGTGCTTGTTACACGGAATAAATTTTACAAAAGCTTTTTCAGGATCAGAAAAAAAGCTCATGTGCAACGAACACAACATTGTGGCCTGCAGTAATGTTAATAGAGCCACGTGCGAGACGAAATTTGACTAAAGAACACACACACGGAATCGGTACTATGCGACGTGGGACATGCTGGAACAGCTTTTCCTGGTGGCTGCATTCTGTTCCAATTTGATGGTCTCTGCTTCCAATTCACTCACAGTACCGATAAAGTTGGAAAATGGTGACGCTGTCGAACAGTCAACAGCGAAAACGCCTGATGCACATAGAGTTTCTGCAGTTTCTATGTTGCCTCAGGTCGTGCCCGTAATGATGCCGCAACACACATGACACGCAGGCCAATGATTGACGTTGCACCAGCTTGGCTTGGTCAGCTTGTGTCCCCAACAAGGTTGCTGGTCGCCAGTGCAATTCTGGAGGTCATGCCAAGCTGTATCAGCGTTCGGTAGCGTTTGTGAGTTGCATGTTAAGCCTGACATCCAAGATCACCATGATGCAATCCTTGAGGCCACAGCCCAACCATGCTTAGGCTTAGCTGTGCCAGCCTGTGCAGCACACCACAGCGAGAAAAAGAGGCAGCGTAGGAAAACTGCGATAGCACAGAGGAATGCAGAAGTGCGAGCAAACGGAGTTTCCGATGCCTGCACGCAACAGTATGGACGCATTGCAAGACATGCATCATACAAGGTGTGGTTTCAGCTACTAGAGTAGTGTTTGGATAGGATGAGCTTCTTCAGTTTGTCGCTATGTATGCCACTGCATAATAGTTCCTTTTAAATTTTGATATGAATGACACAGTTCCTGAAGAAGACAACTGTCCTTTGGTGAACTTCGCAGGCCTCTAGACATTTGTGTGAATGCAGTGTACGCTCGTTACAACAGACCCGCATATATATTACAGACTTCAGAATATAACGGACAATATTTCAACCTAAGTTTGGTTCATTTATATCATCTATGCAACAAACTTCACTTGACTGTGCTACAACAGACCGAGCTACAGTGGGTGAAATTAGCGGAAATGTTTTCAAAACTGGATGTATAAAACATACTTTTGGCTTGCGGACATGGTTTGACAAAAGAGTTCATTACTGCAGCAATCCTTTTTGCACAGCAGTGCCGGCACACTCAAGCAAAAAAAAAAGTTTGGATTGCAGCTGACAACACTGGAGGCCCCTGGCCAAGCCAAGCCTCTAGCCAAGCTAACTAGAGGACATGTGCGACGACACCGTGAAGCTATTTTGTTGTTAAACCTGCTTATAACGAACCTCCATATAACGAATTCCTGGATATTACAAAGTTTTCCTATTCCCTGTCATTACTCTATAGAAGCACATGTATTTGAGACCTCTACGTAAAGAAGTGGCAGCGGGAGACCCCCTCGAAATAACGAATTTTCTCCGCTGACAACGTAGAGATTTTGCCTCAAATTTTCGTCACTTTTGCGCGGGTACCAACCAGAAGCACCTTCTCCACCATGACGGAATACGAAGCAGTGCCGTCGCACCTGGCACGCTCGAAGGCACGACGACTGCGAGGCAAGAGCGAGCACACGTGTGCGTGCATGCAAGCTGTGAGCGAGGCGGGCCTACATCCCTTGACCCTGCGATCTTGCCACCGCCGGTGTGTCTTTCCCCCTCACTTCAAACCTGATTCCACCGCTTGCTGCAGCTGGCTTAGCCTGCCAAGCCGGCACCCTCCTTTTCCAGTTGATGTTGCTGAGCCGCACTGGCTTAAGAGAGAAAGACAGAGAAAAAAAAAAAAGAACGAGTTCTTTGTTTTTTCAATGTGCTGGAAGCGCCACTCTGGTTACTAATCAAGTCTGCGCTACGCTTCGCTAACCTGACGATAGGCGACAGCTCTTGTTAGGCCTAGCTCGCGGGATCATGGGTGGCGCACCTGAAAGGAGGCTTTCCATTGACAACACAGTGATGGGGTGCACAAGAAATTGCGCTCACGGGGGGGAGGATTCAAGGGCAGCGCGCGTGAAATGATTAAAAAAAGTGAGCTGGATACAAGCAGTGGTAAAGTGGACATGGGCGCGAGTTCCGTGTGGAGCCTTCACAGCTGACAAACGGCCCGTTCTCCGTCGCCTTAGAAATCCTATCCTCAGAGGGTGCGCATGCGACACGCTACCTTTCTCTTTTTTCTTTGCTCCACTCATTGTTCATTCGTTCCACCCTCCTTCCTCCTCCATGGCAATTCGCTGCGCCTTTTTCAGGCAGCCCACTTCCTTTGTGAAGACTGCTGGCTACCTGGATTGTCCGCTTTCCTGGCCGCGGCATTATAACTGGTCCTTCATCTCGGCGGGGCAGGGGGGGCTGCACATTTCAAAGAATCTTCATGGCACAGTCGAATGGCTTTTGCAGTTGATTGGTCTTGACATGTGATAAAGGTCCAGTGAACTTTAAACCACAGCAGGTCCTCCCGTACCCAACAAAAGGTGGAATGGTGAACTACCATATTTGCATGAATCTGACGTGCACCTTTTTTCCGATAAAACTGGTCTAAAAATCGCATGCGCATTAGAATCGAGTGCGAACGAATGACACCGTTACCATATCGCCGTCAACATCAAAATGGCTGCCTCCTAACGCGCTTCGGGCGCTGTCGAACGGTCACTGCCAAAAAAAACGAGCTAGCAGCGCAGCGCTCTTTGGCGCACATAGTTTCTGTAGTTTCTATGTCACCGCCGGTCCCCCATGTAATGATGCCACGACACACATGATGCGTAGGCCGATGATACTCGCCACGCCGGCTTGGCTGTCTTGAGGCCAACAAAAGTCGCTATGTCGCTGATGCAATTTCCAAGACGCCCAGCCGCACGAGCTTTCAATAGCGTTTGAGTGTGACCGTAATAGGAAAATAGATTTTTCCCATCACCGCACGTAAAACGGCTCATCATCGCATTTCTCCCTCATATCTGTGCTAAGCCCGAGCCTCTCAGTCGTGCGCGCAACTTGACGTCCGAGATTGCATCGCAGCAATCACGGAGACCACACGACCACGCCCCGACCATGCTTAGGCTTAGCTGCGCCCCCCTGCGCAGCACGCATGGCAGCACACGGCAGTGGGTGTGAGGGTGCTGCGATAGCATGGAGGAATGCAGCACTGCAAGTAAATGATCTTATCGCCGCTTGCACGTGGCTACGCCCGGCAACGTGCGGCAGTTTTATCGGGACGCAGGACTTATGAATCGGCGCACCGAACGTCTTCGAGACACCGCGGATCAAGTGAAGCGGGACTGCAGGGGTTCAAAGTCAGCGGTGCGTTTATTATGCGAGTCCGGCATTTGGTTTTCTGAATGTCAGAAGATTGATTACTAAGGACTTTTCTTTTTCGTGTCACGAAGAATGGGTGCGCGTTACAAGCGATTTTTCACTTTTTTTTTTTCATTGCGGGAGACGGGTGCGCGTTACAATCGAGGGTGCGGTAGAATCGAGCAAATACGGTAATAAGCATACCTTCTTTAGGTTGCCAAGGAGCTCTTGTTAGGATGTGGGTTCGCCATCAGAGACTGTGATGCCACTCTGGTCTAGGTGGGCCTTCAGCATCTGGTTGGCAGCCCTCAGCTGGTCATACTGTTGCTGCAGGAGCTCCAACTCCAAAGCAAGCCGCTCGTTCTCTTTGAGAACTTCGGATAAACGAACGCTGTTTGCACGCAGTTCCTGAATGTAGTCGCACGCCTTTGCCAGGATGCCTCCCTTGCTGTGAAGGTGCACGGATGATGGCTGCATAGAGAAATGGTCATGTTGAGGACATGTCACCTGCACTAGAACACTCTAGAATTTTCAAACAAATGGTCAGACTACAAAACTAACAAAAAGTAACCTTCTACACAAACACTAGCTTCACCAGAGTACACAAGCATTAGCTGTGCCGCAGTGCACAAGTGCAATGCAGTGAAACGTACTAAATGATGAAATGGGCCACTTATCGTAGGACATAGCATATCTTGCCGCCCCTTAATTACGAGCTTTGAACAGTAAAAGCTGGCCATGAATCGAATTTAATAGAAAATGCTATTAGAAAAATGTTGAAAGTTTGAATATTCACACACCCCTAGAAAAAATAATGAAATGTATGAGCCCCTGAGTACAACAATCAGGGTTCGTACAGAATATTTGACTGAAAATTCAAGGAGTTTTCAAGGATTACAAGGATGAAAAATGGCAAAATTCAAGGAGTGTTAGGAAAATTTTATTTGCTTACAAGACTTATGGAAGCAGCGCAGTTTTCGCATGGATTTTTTTTTCCAAAGAAGCTATCTCCAGCTCCTTTTCTTTAGCAGTTCGACGAAAGCTGTTTGCCTTGACTAAGTAGGTAAGGTCGTTTTTCGCTTCAGCTTCTTCCGAAAACGGTCCGCAGATTCCAGCAGGCACTTGAGAGTTTTTTGAAGCTTTGACTTCCTTCCGTGCATCTTATCAAGCTCTTGCTCCAGCTCTTTTCTCTTTGAAGCTGCCTGCCGTGACAGTGCTTGTTTCTTTTGTTCGTCTAGGTATGCAGCGTACCTATGCCGGGCTTGCCGCACTGACGCCTTCAACTCTTTTGAAATCGGAACGTTCAGCAGGCCACCATGGCTTTTCACAACCTCGCAGATAACTCGTTGAGAAATATACGACAGCTCTGCCAAATTCTCGACCGCAACCTGCTTGTTGATGCTGAAGCCTCTTTCCACTGAGGCCTGCCCATGGCTCAGGAGGAGAAGTAGTTTCACCACAGCCCATAACTGCAAGAATGAAGCATCATGCTTCAGCAGCCGCACGAAAAAACTGTCAAGACGTTCATGATCTTTTTCATAGTTTTGCAGTTCATGCCGTTTTTCTAGACAAAACTGAATGTACTGTGTGCACACAATGTCGTGTTTGTGCTCAGAGAGAAGCTTGTTGTCGATTAGGCAGTTAAGCACAATTTTTAGCTTCCCAAGGCACATGTCTGTCTTGGACATCTCTGTGGGTCGAAACATGACAACCCACGAACCACAGGGTACCTCAGGGGACTTCTCTCCATGACTTTCAGGATCATGTTCATGAGGAACTTCCGGCACTCGTACCTAAACTCAAGAATACACTTGGCGCTCGCTTTGCAGCATTTCAAAATCTTCTCAGCTGCACGTCCAACATCGACCTTTTCAAGTTCTGTGTAAACGGCAGCATCTTCAACATCTATTCGCAGCAGCTTCGTGATGCTGGTGGCTTCTGTCATTACAGAGCACTTTACGAACCTTGACAGAAGGCTCCTCAGAACACTTTCAAGTTCTTTTGCCAACAAAAACGTCTTGGGAGAATCACTCTGAAAAACAGTCAGGAAAGGCTGCACAACCATGGCAACATTTAGGGAAAAGTTCAGTTTGCAAGTGCAAGCTGGTCATTTAGAAAAGCACTGACGTTTTCATACGCTCTGCATTTTGGCACAGGCAGCCTGCGGCCACTCACTGCTTCAGTGTATTGCTTCAAGTGCTCCCATGTGGCCAGGGCTCTTTCCAGTACGGGCACGTTCTCGATCCAACGGTGAGATACAAAAGGAAGTGGAAACACACAGCTCCCTGTCTCTCGAATAAAATCTTCTCACCTGGCCGGTGCATCATGAAAGAGTGAGAATAAGCTGGACAATATGTGTCAACTGGCCAGCCCGTTGCATGCATTCCAGCTTTGTAGGCATTATGCACTGTGTGAAGGCCACACGATCCAATATCCAAACACTGAACTTGAAAGTCATTTTTCATGTGCTGCTGGAACTTGTGGAAAAGGCTCCAGTTGACATTGGGGCCATCCATGGAAAGCTGAACAATTTTGCTCATCGGAAAGGACGCCAGCGCTTCCGTCAAATTCTTCATGAGGTCGTCCGCTGTGCTGTGGCCCATGAATGCCGATGTCACATACCTTGTTGTCACCTCAGAATTGTTCCACAGTCTCACGTGAACATCAAGCTGTTTCTTTTGCAGGTGTTCGTTTAAAGTTTCATCAAAAAGGACAACAAAATGTTCAGATTTCTCCATCATGTCCAAGACTTGAGAAGCGAAAATGGGCGCAGACCATGGCACGCAACGTACGCGCATTTTTTTTCCGAACAAGTGAAGCTTCTCGCGATATCGCTATCCGGAAACATCTTTCGGAACAACTCGGAAACTGATCCGCTGGAGCTGTATGAGTAGTGTGAAGACACAACTTTCATCGTCCACAAAATTTCGGCTTCAATCACGGAGTCATGCCTTCTGCAGTCTTCGTCAAGGGTCGCAGCTCGAGAGGATGTTTTCGTGTTTTCCCGCTGAGAAGTCGTTTCTGTGACGTTTGCCGCTTGCAAAAAACTCGTGACGGAAGAGCAGCCCTCGCCTGCCGCAACTTTGGATCGGTGCTTGGCACTTTTCTGATGGCTCTTCAATGCCGACTCCCCCATTGTTGCAATTTCGACAAACTTCTGACATACTGCGCACTTCGCTCGATAAGGGTCGCTTGTCTCCGGCCTCACCCAGTGACGATATTCGCTGTGCTCCAGCCACGCAGACTGAAACTTGCACTTTCCGCCTGGCATCCTGTCAAAGTAAAGGTGCAGGCATTGCACACAGCACAAACGCGAACTTTCGCCGAGAAATGACGCGCGAGGCCGATGCACGGACCGAGGATACCGAGTCAACCGGGCTTTAAGTCAACCGAGTGCCGACCGACTGACCATTACTATAACTTGCGTTGGATTGGATTGGATTTCTGGCTCGCATTTGTTGCCAGACGACGCAGGCGCTGCCGGTTTCGAAACCGAAACTTGCTGCTATTGCTCTCCTGTCAAGACTACATGTTTTCGTGAACATTCCTCAGTAAACGCGTTTTTGAAATCAGTGCGACTTACGGAAATACGTCGTTCATTTGCTATATTGAAGCAAAGTCCACTAAATTTTCAAGGATTACAAGGAGCTCACTTATATTTAAGGAGTTTCAAGGGCCCTTGAATTAATGTTATCAAATTCAAGGACATTCAAGGATTTCAAGGGTCTGTGCGAACCCTGAACAATATATATAGGCGCTGCTGCCTTACAAAAGTAGAAATTGGAAAAAAAGCAAATTTAGCATGACTGGAACAACAGGTATCCCAAATGTACTGGAACTCTGAAGAAGTACAATTCGTTTCTAAGGATGAGCAGCTTTGGCTTGGTGCACCGAAAAATATGAACGAACCCCAAGCATGGTTTTTAAAACAAGATGGAAACTGTCGTTGCCTAATCAAACCACAAGTGACCAATGACACAGGCAAAGCATGGAAAGACGACCCTCCAGTAACGGTAGCATGAGTGCAACTACCATGCACTAAGAGTGGGTTGATGCATGCAGTAAAAACGAACTGCTCTGCTGTACAGAGCAACATTAACAGCATAAGGAGGCCTTTCACCCGCTTTTTTTTATTCTTAAATCATTTCTCAAGGACGTTAACAAATGTTTTTGAACATTCATTTCATTGGCGTTCGCCGTGGTTTGAATGTCGCATACGTCGGCCTGAGCATGCTGATCATCTGTAAGTGTGTAGGCGTGAAAGTGGCAGTGCGTCACTTGTGTACATCTTGTTCTCACTTCCTGCCGTTGGCTGGTCATTTAGTACTTTTGTGTGACGAGCGAGAAATTCTACGTGAGTATAACCTAGTGACTGAGTGAAAATAACCAAGCAATTCATCACACGGTAACCTCTGTCATTGCTTTTGCATCCAAATTTGGTTGCATGGAGCGGGGACCCTGTCCGTAGCGATTGGCACTGCACAGGGAGAAGCAGAGAGATGTACCCTGGTGTCAATGTTTTGAAGTGAAGGCGCACCAACACGGCTGTTTTTCCTTCTCAATGCGCTCACGTTTGAGGGCACAGAGCAGGTGAGCAACAAGACGGGCAAATGTACTACATTAATTTGATACTAAGGGCGTCCCAGAATTTTGTCTGGATTATCAGATGCCTGCAGAAGCATGGCTCAGAGTAATATACTGGTAAAGGCATAGATTCCCAGTTATCACAGGCGTTGTTGCCGCCTCAGTGTTTATTTTTCTTTTTTCTGCTAGTCGTTTCAAATACTTCCACAAGCAACGACAGGCTATCAGCTTTATTTCTGGCTATTATTGTAGCTCATGAAGTGTGTCCCACATGTGCTTTTGTGACCTACAACTCCACCAGTCTTCAGGCGAAAATGTTGGATTTAGAATAGGAAGTCCTGCTGATAAGAGATAAAAAAAGGCGGCTTGCAAAAAATCTGACATCACTTAATGATGTGACGTACCACTATTTATGAACTGTGCCTGGTGACTTTGAGAAGAATTTCTCTGCGAAGTGAAAGTGGAATGGAGATTAAGAATAACCGAAGTAGAACGGACACTTCTACAGTGACCGGTGACAGAAAAATGCCAGACGTGCCCACGATCTCCCAGTATGTGGGCCTGCACATGCCAAAAAAGATGAAGTGCAGCTGCCAGCAAACCTGACGGTGATGACCTGCCTTGCAGCAATCTCTACAAGTTAGTGCACAAAACCGCTGGCAACGAAGTGGGAGGCGAGTGACTCTGACTCATACCAGTGTCAAACGAGCGCTTGAATAGCAATCAACAGTGATCCAGATTAGATGCTGCTATACAGTCATGTTTAATTGCAATCTGCACATTGTGGTTTGACTGACGTTGGAACCAAACTCGATTTGGATAAGTTTAGGGTGTGTAGTAGCAATCAATGACTGTTGATGGTGATCAAGGAAACACATTCAGATTGGCACCAATAGCAATTAAAGTTCCCATGTGGCACCAATATCATTCGCCCTGCCTGACGCTGCTGTTCCTGTTGTCCCCCCAGCTATGGATATGGAAGTAGTTTATATTGTTCGTGGCTGTCTTTCTTGCACCCCAATAAAGGTTTGTTTCACTAAACTTAGATTTCCTTGCATTTGTAGCGCAGTTTAAGCTGGACTTCTTAGGCTTTTTTTAAGTGGTCACTTGTACCATATTGACCTCATCACAATGGATGATTACTGTATGTTTTAACTGCAAACTTAAATTCAAGTTGTGTGTTACATGCTTAAATCCCCTTCTATAGCGTATAGGGCTGCTAATCAACTAAATATGCACTGAATGAATGTGCTTCAAGTGAATACACTATATAACAAAAATATTCAATCCCTATTTCAAATTTCAAGTGTTTACAAATCCCCAGAAATCACAATGAACAGGGTCATATCAACAAAATCCTTGTGTGGAGTGTAGGCGATTATTATACTCGTAGTGAAATGGCATGGCTGTCGTGAGTATGTTGTCGCAAAAAGCCCAAGCTAAGCTTGAACACTGGCACAGAGTCTAGCCTACCGCGTCAAGCTTTAGTGGACAATCCTGAGCAGCCATGTCAGCAATAACCATGATATTATTGATAAAAGTGACAGCCTTACCTGTCCAGATTTATTCAGGTCACTAGAGCAGTCTGGAATGATTTTAGAAAGCTTGATTATCCAGTTGTTGATCTTGTCCCTCCTCCTCCTCTCCACTGCAAGTAGCATCAGGGGGTTGACATTAGGACAGCTGCTCTATGACACCTCACTATTCTGCAGATGCAGGCAGCCGCTTGCAATCGGTAAAATTTATGCTACCATACAAGCGACCGCAGAAACTCGAGATAATCATGTAATCTCAAATTAACCATGTTCAAACCACTGAGGTTTTACTGTACACTTAAACCTTAATATAACAAACTTCAGCACAACAAAATTCGCCACACAATCAAATGCTTAATTTTTACAACCCGATGCTCAGAGAACATCATGCATTTTTTTACCTCCAAAAAATAATGAAGCACGTTTATCCACAATTTCCATATACCAAAGTTTCACTGCTGCTGCACAAGAAGACCGAACACTGATAAACTGAAAATTATGCTGGCATTGGCAATACAATGGGTGAGTTGCACAAGACTTCTGTGAACACATTTTTCAAATTGCAAGTCACATCCACCAGAACAGCCTGTTAGGGACCAAGGGGACACAGAATGCATGTATGTAAACATCCTTGCACCACTTTCACATGGCACTGCGCAGCTGGTGTTCTCTGCCAGCTGGTGTGGCACGGTTTTGGATTTTGTTCACTCGTGCCGTGCATCTGTGGCAGATTTGGTATTTTTGTTATTGCCTACTGTCGAGTGAAAAGCATGTGTAGCTGTAGGAATGGTAGTTAATGGGGCTCCTACTTATCTCGCAAAGGATCACAATTGTATGAATGTCACTGATCAGGCTTGCGTTGTGCGAGTTATCATGATAGGCAAGAAGAGCATTGCTGCTTATATATGTTTTGCACAGCTGACTTCACAATTCCTAACCTGAAAACACTATATTTAGACCTTCTAAAGAAGAAGGTAGTTTCCCAGTGAACACAATCGGAACTAATGGGCATGTTTATTGAAAGGAATGTTTTTTCAGTAAGTGCCTGCGGTTACCCAGCACATAGCTATAACAACAGCATATCATGTAGGTGCCCTGTGAAAAATGCAACTTGCAATACTTGTTGAACAAATGCATAAATGCATATTAGTGGCCGCTTAAGGGGGGACCCTGCGCTTTGAACTTTTTCAAAACTCCTTGACCGATTTTGGTGAAACTTGCTGAGTTAATGTATATTTGTGTGCTGATTTGAAATATGCAATTATTTTCCTAATACAATATGTAGTTCTTACACTATCAGACATTTCATCTGTCCCTTTGGAAGGAAGATGTTTTCCTAAACTGAGTGAGTTACAGGGTAAATCAGCATATCATAATGATCTGGAATGAAAACTGTATGTAGTAAACAAGAATGGAAGTCCTAAACCCATTTGGTCAAAAGTTATGGCATGTCAAACATTCAAGAGTGGAAACTCCAGCTGGACGTTAATACGTCAATGTTATTTTGTAAATTTTCTTCAGAATAAATCTGTGCAATTAGTCTCACTTCATCTATACTAGTTTATCATCCTGGCAAAAAAAGAATTTTAGCAGTAGCACATTTAGAACCAAAGATATACTCCTCCAAACTGCAAAAGCACCAAAATAGCAATAATGAGGAAAACGAAAAAAAACGGTTTGACAAGGTTGTTTACTGACACAACTTTACGCGAAGCTTGCCAGTGCCATTCAGAATACTCCAGGTGCATTATCCGGATGCACAGAGTCCTTGTGTGTTTTTGCAACTGCTTTTCTGGGTTTGCACTTCTGAGAACTTTCCGTGCGATGTGAGCTCATGTCTCTGCGATGTCGCCGCAGTTGTCGCACAACGCTGAGAGTTTCACCGCGAGACCGTACTCGCGATCGCCACGTACAAGCTCTTACTGCACCTCTGCACCAGTAGCAACGCAGAGACTTGAAGAGATCGCAGCATCGAGGTCGACGATGGTGTACGGCGCTGCAGCTTCCGTAGTCGCTGTTTCCGCGGCACTTAGTCGGCTGAAGTTGTCGATCTTCCGCGTGATCGCCGGCGTCGATGTCAAGCCGCTCAATCGTAGGCTTTCTCGCCGGCACGCATCACCCGTGCCATGTCTCTGTCACGAGCGCCGAATCTACCCTCACGCGACCAGTGTGAGGAAATGAAAGGTCTCGTGCTCCACTAAGCGGGCGGGACCGTTTTTCAGCCACGGCGTGTTTGCGGTGCTTCGTGAACGGCTGCAGTTTGCGTGGCGATGCGGCGCGATGTCACGTTATCGCCGCGCGCTTATCATCTTCTTCGTTTCCGCCCGCAACTGATTCAGCGTGTGGTGCTTCGACGCCCCGCCAGGCATGACGAATTCGCGAGTGATAAGCGCGAAGAGAACACGACCTTAAAGCGCCAATGAAACGACCTCTGCAAAATGGCGGCTTTGCCAGGTACGGCTCCGAGTCTCACTCAAGATGGCAGCGCAGAAATCCGGCACTTAGACCAACCAGAGCGCGCCGTTCGGATCACGTGCTATGGACTAACTAATAGCAACGCGTGTTGGGCCCCATGTTTGCGAGCCTTTTTCTTGCTTGCGGAGTGTGCACAGGGTGGCTAAGCGAATAAAAAATGACGCCAGAACGCGGGCTTTCAACGACCACAAATGGCGGCGGCCGAGTGCGTAGTTTTGAGCTACGGGCGTGTCAAAATCGAGGCAATTTGTCCCAATTTTGAGGGGCAAGGTTCGCAGGAAATCGATATTTACGGCACAATAACGCAAGAAATATGCACTTTTGTGGATCCAAAATTTGGAGATAGGTGCGGAAACATGTCGGGAAGGCAAAAATGAAGAGACTGAAAATGCGATTTTTTGGCCAATTTTCGGTCTTTGAGAGCTGGGTCCCCCCTTAAATATGCGGCCGAAATCTGTGAGTAATCAAACTACAGTGTGGGAAAGTGTTACCTTCATTGTGTGTGGCCCTCCTCCTTTCATCCCTGGCTGTCCTGTTTCCTTCAGACTTGGAGCTGAAGCTGTGGGATCGTGGTGCTAATGTCCTCGGTGCAGTCTGCAGGACATCTTGGGGCGACATCATCACATAAAACTGGCCTAGAAAAAAAAAAAGTGTAATATCATGATCAGTGCAAACATTCTCTGGTAGGCATATTTTCAAATATTTTTCCGTAGGCTCTTCAGCTACAAGACCTGCCCATACAGCACTGTTTCCTCAAACGTCTATGCCTACTTCCTAAAAAAGAGTTGCAGTTTCACCCAGAAGGCAAAGTGCTGATAGTGATACAGTAGAACCCCGCTGATACGTTTTTCATGGGACCGTAGAAAATAAACGTACGAGCCGGGAAACGTAAGAGCTGAGAAACGGGAAAAATGAGAGAAGTGGTGATTGGCACACAAGTTTTATTTGAGTGCTTGCGCTTTCTGTGCACGCATCGGCACACTCGGCTATGATTTCGTCGACAGAGAAAACCTCGGAGGTGACAACGTAATCATCGATGGAAACGTAAGCACTGTAAGCGATTCCGTCACAGATAGTTTGCACAGCTGTGCCATAATTTTGCTGGCGGAAGCCGGAAACGTAATGGGTATCACCCATAGTGCAGCTATTTACAGTCAACCCAAGTCAAGCTACGTGAAAAGTCAATATTGCCGTCGGCAGTGGCCGCTTGGAGCGTCGATTCGCAACGTAACATATGGGAATGTTCCCACACTGCGACGTAACAGCCCTAATGCATTGAATCCTATGGGAGCTATGCCGGGACCGGCCCAAAACAATGTAACAGCCAGGAAAACGCAGCAGCCGGGAACGCAACAGCGGGGTTCTACTGTAGCAATTACCTACTGCTACAAAAAGCAAGACTTGCAGTTTTGTTGACATTGCGCAGATGCAACAGAAGTACCCGGTAGCGTTACCGACCTCCTTCAGCAGTGGGGCTGGACCCTCCATTGGCTGTGGTGGCTGCAAAGGGGCTGGAGATTATGGCCTGCGCCACTTGCTGACCGACAAGAGCCGCCGTGGTGACCACTTGCCCACCGGCAGCTTCCGTGCCTTCTGGTGCAGCGGCCACCTGGACCACACGATAGGTGACCCCAGCCTGGCCATTCTCGGTACGAAACTGGTACTGGATTCCAGGATCCAAGAGAGCCTGTGGTGTAACGCTGGCTATGGCTGTGCCCTGGCCATCCACTTCCACCCCTTCCGCCACTGCACAGATTACTACAAGGCATGAAAAGAGGGCCACCATTCACCTTTGTGCCAAGTATTAGCAACTAGAAGCATGGCCGGATGGGCATACCTACAAAGACATGCAATTGCTAATGTCCAGAAGTTGCTAAAAGATTACCCTGTAAGCCATGCAAAGCTCTACAATTTCGTTGCTGCCTAAGCTATGCTTCACAGCGCAAGTCAGATGTCAAAGGACAGGAAGGCTGTGGTAGTACCTTAATGTTTAGTAAGGCAAAATCAGACTGGAACATGAAAACATGCTTGAAAAGGTTGGGACACCCATAATGGCTAAATTTTTTCCAATGCCTTTGCCCAACAAAGGTCAAAACGAAACAAACGCCTCACCACCTATGTGGGTGGCATCTACGAATGCCTAGAACAGCCTAGAAGAGCAAATACAGCCCACTTATCCAGAGAGCAGCCGTCAACGTCTTGCACAGATTATGTGCCGACTGATCAAGATGGGTAAACCATGAATCCACCAACTTTCGTGGGCTCTCTCTGCTACCCGCACCAATGCAGTTTATTATGTACAGCGCTCAGCATTTGAAATAATACTCTGAACATGTGATGATGAGCACATTTCGTGCCACTGGAGTGCACTGGGTGAGCACAGAGGGACTGAAGTGAATCACAAGACTTAAAGAAGTCACTCGCTTTCAATGAATACCAGAATGAATCCGCTCTATGACCCCGGCAGAAAGCTGTGACACAGAGACCAGCGGCAGCTGTGTGCTCCAAGTACTGCATTTCATTCTCAGAGTGCTATGCATTCAAGCATACTTTTTTTTTCCAAGCAAACACAATCAGTTGTCTTCGCACGTGTTTAACACGTTGCCAGCGTAATCTGCACATGGAGAAACTGCTGCAAAACGTAACTGTACATCAACAGCGAGCTCTCATCACGCATCTCTTTATTATTTTTTTTTGTAACTAAAAATAACCAAAGATGATAGCTCATGCTGCTTGCAAGGTAAATACACTATGCCAAAGCCGATGTGACAAGAAAGGTTTATCTGTCACAAGACAGGCCTGGGGTGATATTATGTATTTGTTTTCTATTTCACTTTTTCGTTTCTTAACACCCGTCAAAGTGAGCATATGATACCGACAATAATGAATGCGGTTTTGGAAATATGCCAGCTAATAGAAGAAGGCAGTGAGAATTAGAAACATCTTGCAATATGGCTCTACTTCTGTGAAAAAGTTTACCTTGGCTAAATATTACTTTTCATCTAGTACTGCAGGCATTCATGTTCCAACAATTCTCACTATATGGCAGCATACGGAAACAAAAAATAAAAAGTGCTACTTTTTTTTTCTATTTTCATTCATTCCTAAGCAATTCAGATGCTTTCATTTATACGTTCCTTAAAACTCACTGCTGCTGCATCATGCATATTTCACCACAGCTGTTTCAGCTGCTCAAATGACCTCCCAGGCCGTAACTTGTACATTTTATTGTCAGCAACGAAGAATAAATAAAGAGGACAAGATTTGGAGCATTTAGTCTTGCAGTGTTACATACCTAATCCACGATATGATTATGAAGTGCAGTGTCACAGGGGACTTCAGATTAATTATGATTATGAAG